>OY998153.1:13254960-13325952 GCA_963921925.1 Sphagnum tenellum
TTGAGAAAATTGAAATAAACCCCCCCCCCCAAAAAAATAAAAGAGAGACATTCTCAATACAACTCTTCTTCAAAATATTACAAATTCTTACATTATTGCAACAGAGAAATGTTATGCTCATATCAATGTGCAAATCTGAAGTAACAACCTGGAACAACAACAAAACCTAATCCAATTGTGTGTTTGCCATCCATAACTAATGGAAAAACTAATTTTAAAAAAAAGGAGCAAACTATATGGGGCAATACCTAAGTAACCCATTGATATATAATAAATGTCATAATTAGTGTCGTAATACAATATGCAATTAGTGTCTTTAAAATGTAATTAGGTGATTATGTAATGTCCTAATTAGGGACATAATAATACTGAGTAATAATAAGTGTACCTATGCAAAGTACTTAACTTATTATTATTATGTGATTGGTGCATTAATGAACACTTTGATGGGGTTTGATCAAACTTGATGATATCAATCTTCTTTTGTGACACAAAGAAGAAGGTTTGAAAATGAAAATTGTGGGTAGGCTATTTATTATTTGGGGTAGTGGGGAATTGGGGGTTTTGGGTGTCATGCTCATCACTTCTCATTTACTCCTCTATTTGTTAAGTTACTCAATCTTCCTCTGCAAGTGCACCACCTCACCATCACACAAGCTCATTAACTTACTAGTACACTTCTTGGCGACTGGATTGAGAGAGGACTCAGGAGGGAGGTTTCTTTTCTTTTCTTTTTCTTTTTTTAAATATTTTTTTCTCCACAAAACTTTTGTGGTTTCCAAAAAATTTACGATTTTTTCAAAAAAATACCATTGGATTTTTTGGGACTTTACACTAAAAAAAGAAAACAAAATCCATTTTTTTCAAAAGACAATGGTGTTTTGTTAAATCATGTTGAACAGACACTTTTTGATCATTATTATGTGCGGATGAACATCATCAGAAGATTATGGTATATAATGTGGTCAAGCAAAAATGACATAATCTGCCACCCCAGACCTTAATATGAATCATAATGGGTTTTTTCCAGCTGATTGTGCAGTGGTGGTTGCTGGGTCACATAATCCCCAACCATGGTAGCCTATAATGGGTTTATGATCAAATTGAATGTGCTTAAAGATGGAGTAAATTGAGGTTTTATAATTGTCACTAAAGAAGCAAAAAGCATAGGAAGCAAGGGCTGTGAAATGGGTGTGAATTTGTTGGGTTGGTATTAATACTAGTTGAAAGTGGGCATTTACTCCCTCAGACTATGATGAGGCTCTTTAATTGTAAGAATCAATGTGCATTGGATGTTGTGCTAGTTAGTGAAGGGGGCAGTATAAATCTTTAATCAACAATAAAGAATCCTTTATGTCTCCACTCAAAGTATAAAGTCTCTGGAAGACTCACTCCTTTCAAACCAACTTTGAAAACCCAATCAGTAATGAATGAGAAATTTGGAGTCTAATCTTCTTCAACTGGATCTAGTATGGTGGTTTTTTATTTTTTAAGAATGTCTTTATGGCAATCATCCTTAGGAAGATGTTTAAAAAAATTTGATTATCCTTAGGAAGATTTAGTATCCAATATGGTTATAATTTAGATATGAAGCTCCAATCTATAATCATCCTTGTGTAACTTTTGGCTAGACGTTGAAAAGCAAGAATAAAAATTTCAGAAGTTTAGGGTTTACAAAAAAGTTTCTCACTTTCGGCAATTGAAAACTTTCATAATCACTTTGTAACCAAAAGAAAGGGCTAATGAAGATTGATGACTATGTGTAAACAACCTACAATGTGCTATCCACCTCATTCACATAAACTTTTTTTAATTCAATTGTCTTTGTTACATGGCCCAAACATAGCATTTCAACAACACAACCTACAAACACAACATTCTAGAACATAAACTAACATGATTTTGATCACCTCCACCTTTATTTGGGCAACTCCTTTTCATCTCCATCCCCAAATCCTCCAAGATCAATAGCAAAATCACAAACAAAAAAAAACACACTCACATTTTCACCACCCATAAAGTTCCTTAGACACCATAGGACCACCATTGTCGTCATCCTTCATGAATGAAAAAACAAGAAAGTTTAAAAGTCACCATTCGCAAGCAACCTTCACTAGAAGTTTCAAAACCCAAAACCTTAATGTTGTCCAATCACGTATTTGATTTGTTTTTACGCTATTTCTTCCTATTCAATTTTTTCAATTTTTAATTTCGTTTTTTGAAAAAAAATTCATCGATTGAAAAAATGTTAATTTAGTTGGTCATTTAATAATTTCTCGTTCTAATTCCATGCTGAACTCATATATTCTTTAGTTCAAATGTGAAATATTTCATTAAACAAGTATTGATCATTGGTCATATCAATGCAATTATAATACATATGGTCATGATTGATCATATTATCATGTGCATGCCTTATGACCAAGGGTGAGTAATAGTGGCATTCGGGCAAAAAATGCCACCCAGTGCCACTATCAGTGCTCGGCAGCGTGCCACTATTAAAAGGGTCCGTGGCGCTGTGACCGAACAATAGGTAGCCAGACAAAGATCTCATGAGCGCACTGTCTGTGTGAACACAAACGTCTTGATCTAGGTAATCTGACCGCCGCACTTGATTTGTGGCGGCGGATGCCTCCTTGATTAGGAGATGAGGATGACTTGATTTGCATGGAATGCATGGGAGATGACGGCGTGTTTCATGAATGGAAGCGGCGCCTCATTGATTGGGGCTGGGTGAGAAATGCGAGGAAGGAAGCTTAGGAAGGAAGCTTAGGAGAGAAGAGGAGAGGTCGATCGAACTGAAAAGGGGGAGAGAAAGAATCTTAGAGGAAGCTGGTTGCTTCTGTTTTCCACTGCGTTTTAGTAACCAGAGATACCTCAGACTATTGGATCGAAGGAGACTAAGTGGTAGATACAAGCACAATGCGACTGGGTTAGGAACTGTTATAGCAATCTTGGTGGCAGGAATGTCTGTATTGTGACAAAAACATATTATGAATTTATGAGTAAAGTAGTCACCGAGTTTTGTCTCTGAGGCCTCTTTCTTTTGAGATGAGCTGGTATTCTGGACTGCAACTGCATTGTAGGTCTGTCCAGTCTGGACGAGACGATTGCTCAGGGTTCTGATTGTGAGCTGTGTTGTTTCTGTTTTTTTGTGAGACCTCCTTTTTTTGTTACAGCGCAACTCCATGAAGTGCGCCAGGAGAGTGTCGTGTCGTCCGCGCACCATTTCTACCTCGATTGATTGTCTCCTGTGCTGGACGATGTCGGCAAAGTGAACTACGCCATTTCAGAAAGGCCACGAGGAGACGTACGACCTCTGGGTGACCGATGTTGATCCCAAGATGAAGTTGGTCCGCAGTGTTGTTTGTCGATTTTGCGAAATCTTTGGAAGAGAAGAACAACCAGGACGGAAGCAAAAGGCCACCAAAAATGCCCAGTATTTCACAGGGCCATTTAGGCCTGATTGCTACCGGAAGCATAACGAGACGCAACACCCATGCAAATGGCAACATTATCAAGCTGCAGATGACAAGGGCGGCTTTTTTGACGTGATAGTACCAATCAAGAACACTCTCCTCAGCCACTTCAAGAATGAAACTGCACCGCGTTTGTTTCAAATTGATGTGGCGATTGTCGACACGATCATTGGCAGCATGTATTTTGATGTTGACGATGAATCTGATTCGGATGAAGAAGCCGAGGAAGTGGAGGCTGTTGTTTGTAGAAATGGTCGCCGCCGCCCAGACTTGATGCCTCTAGAAATCAAGAAGCAGGCTCTGAGTATCTTCGTTCCGGTCCAGGATTTTTCTCCAGAGAGGAGTGCCTATGCTCCTGTTGCTGCATACGAAGTAGCAATCAAGAACGGCTCTTTGTTTGATATGGTCATCGAGTTCACTTCGCTTGGTTCGACTTTTCATCTCACCTCTCGCCTTGCTCAATCGACGAAGGAGCTCACTGGAATGGCTTGTTATTCTGGTTACAACCGTCGCAAGGTCTCATCGTTTCTTCGAATGATGTGCGCATCGAACCTGCAGATGCTTTCTGACGTTCTTTCCGATTGCTGGGCCTTCTCGCTGGCATTGGATGGAGCTACACATCAAAGTACATCCTATCTGGACATTCGGGTTCGCTTCTGGGCCGGCGACAACATCCACAATTTTCACTTGTTGGCTCTACCAATGAACGAGCGTCACACGGGGCAATCGATGTTCGACATGATTGTGAGGGTTTTGGATGTAATTTGTCCAGGCTGGAGAGACTCCTTAATCGGCGTTGCGACTGATGGAGCGAGGAACATGACAGGACGGCACGTCGGTCTGCTTACATTTTTGGATAATGCCACTGGGCAATTTCATCAAGGTTTAGTGTGGTGCACACCAGCTTGACCTTATCATGGCCAACGTTTATGACAACTTGCTCAAAGAAGATTTCTACTCTAATCTCGTTAGCCTTATTGGCTACCTGCGTCGCCAGCAGAATCAGATTGTTGATATGAAGACCACGTGCCCGAAGGTAGCTCTTACACGTTGGCTGTCCATGATCAAGGTCATGAGCTGGTTCAAGAAGCACAGAATCGTTGTCCTTGCGTACTTGGACGAGAAGCTCCCGCCATGCCGGCCAAAGAGCCGTTCTTGATTGCTACCTCGTATGCCTGGTGGGTGCTTATGATGGCAGTCCATTCTTTTGCACAAGAAGCGTCACTGGTGTTCATGCGCCTCCAGGGAATGACGACCTTGGTGTCCCAGCAAGTGGCCGAGCTATCTAACCTATCGCAGACGTTTTGCCGGCTGGTGGGAGGCAAAGGTCCACTACTTCAGTCCGAGCTTCAAGCTATGACAGAGGCAGCAGCTGGTTCTAGTGGTCTCATCTCAACTGGCGAATTTGCGGCGCCACTCTCTAGCATTGAGCAGTTTGTTCGGGGTCTTGGAACGTTCGTGTCTTTGAAGCTCGACGAAATCCCTTCTGAGAATGGTGCGCGGCATCACGTTCTTCGACTGGTCGGTTCAGCATTCCTTTTTGTTGCTTTGCAGCTTACGTTGATCACTACTAGGCGAAATTGTGCCAATGAGCAAGCTGCCGCCAATGATCAACTACCACCGGTAATGTCGCACAAACTTGTTAAGTATGGGCGCTCCCAATTTTGTGTCACCGTTCGCAAGCACATTCTACGATTGCAGGCAGCCAAGTTTACACCACAGCATATTGAAACCATCGAAGAAGAACACAGAGAGTTAATTAGATGCTATCATGCAGAGGACAACTTGCGATTAGTCATCGATGCCTGCAATCACAAAACTTCGTTTATAGATGGTTGGGGTCTTCTTGGATCGCGGTTTCCGACTCTGTTTGAATTTGCTGGAGGCTTGGCTTCGGTTTTTCTCGGCACTTCGACAGTGGAAGCAAATTTCTCTAGACTGAGGCGCGAGAAGGATATTTTTAGGCAGAGCCTTTCTAATTTTGGGCTCGAGTATGTCCTTCATGCCCAGCAGCACAAACGGCTGCTCCAACTCACTGCCAAGAAGTAATAGTGTTGCTCTATATGGAGTTTGTCTACATTCTAGTACTAGTGCCACTTTGGTGCCACTAATAAAAATCTGAACATGCCACTATTAGCGTAATATTGGTAATAGTGGCAAATGCCACTATTACTCACCCCTGCTTATGACCAATGTTGGGTGAGTATTAACAAAAAGATGAAAAGCAATCGTGGTTTCGAATCAATTCTCATTTTCAAGACTATCAAGTATCACCCTTGATGATACATTTGTATGAGACTCTCCCTATTGGTTCTCAATAAAGTGGGAACCAAAAACCCCTTGGCAACTAGACCCTTTGGAGAAAAATAAAAGTTTTGATACCTTAGCACAATAGTGAAAGGTAGCATGGTCAAATTTTATGGGGTTAAAAAAATAAACTTAAGGTTTAAGGTGGCATTACGCAATAGTTGTTTATGTGGAACATTTTCCTACATGAATATAAAGCACCTCCACTTTCCTAGGTGCTTCACTTTTTTTTACGTCATTGATTTGTTGTTGTTTGTTTGGTGTTATTATTTACTTAATGAATCTTTCTAAAGGTAAACGTATTTTGTGTTATTTTTTCTTTTCTTTGTTTGCAAGTTTATAGTTTGCAAAACAACATGGAACTCCTCATTTCTTTTCTTTGCTACAGCTTTCCCATTATTCCTCCTTTTCTTATTATTTTGCACGTTGCTAATCATTGCTTATCACCATTAGCTCTTCTTCATCCCCGTTCATTCTTGTTTGGCACAATTTGCTCCTACTCATTGTCACTCATTCTTAATTCATGTCACTTGTGCTTGCTCAATGCCACTAGCTCTTATTTGGCATTGCTTGTTCTTGTTTGATGCCATTCACTTTTTTGTTTACTGTCATTTATTTTTACTTGGCACTAATTGTTCCTAATTGTTTTTATTCACTCCTACTCACCATGTTCACATTTCAAATATCCCTTTAACATGTTCGTTCATGTTTGTTACTTTTGCATAGGTTGTATTTTTTTCTTAGTTTGGCATTTCCCCCTCCTTTTGATTTGTGCAAATTTAATAATAGGGAGCTTGAAAGTTTCAAGCTTCTTTTATGATGTCAAGTTTTTGGGTGTTGGTTTGCTTGAGTGGACCACAAATACCATCCAAAGGATTTTTTTTCCTTTTTTTAAATGTAATTAGCATGTAAAATATTATGTGACCATTTATGAATTATATTAATACACCTATTTCAAAATCTATGGAACCTAATATATTTATTCATTAAAAATAATGAAAATGTTTATTAAATGTTTCCTATGATTTTTCAAAGTTTGATAGGTATAGGGGTGAAAACATAGTCAAAGGAGGCTGGGATGTTAAGGTAAAAGTCCTTTTCCAAGGACTACACATGACATGTGTCATTTTTTTGTTGGTTTATAACATCAAATTTTTTATTTCATGTACCTTGTTTAACATTACATTTTACATATAAATACATTCTGACTACAAATTGATGTTATATCATGTATATTATGCATTCATGCCCTCTATCACATAAATATGAACAACTTTTGTTAAAAGCACGTTTTCAAAATTCATAATTTTCAAGGTCAAAAGCATTTTTGAGCCAAATGTGTTCAAATTAGTTATAAGAAAAAATTTCATCAATTCAAATCCTTTTTGCCCTTCTAATCATTAATGTTAAAATCCTTTTCAATTTTCAAAGGAATGGTGCACATTTGGTAAAAAAAAAATGTTTGGAAAAAACAAATATTATCCACTCTCAAGGTTTGAATGTTTTGAACATGAAAAAACATTTTTGATTTGTGTCAAGCTTTGAGCATATAAAATTTACAATTAGTGGAAGGTAATCCAAAAAACATTATGACAATTCAAAATATTATGTTTCATTAGTGATCTTTCGAACATGCAAAAATGCAGTTGTAATGAGTATCCATTCACTTAGGTGACTCCTTTGAATATTTTTTACCCATAGGAAAATCAAGGTGTGACGTTTCTAGTGGTACCACCCAAGGATGGGTTTACACAAAATTATTCATAAAATTAATATATTCCTTAAATATCACTACCAATATCACCATGGATGACATTCATTCATGAATGTTCACTTTTCATATGTAACATGAATGAATTCATTTGCTACTGTGCCCACTGTTCATCCATTATATAAATTCATTCACATGAATAAAATTCATCCATCATTGACATTTTCATCTATAATGAAGGGAATTCATTCACCAATGTCTATTTCTTAACCATAGTGTGTGATTAAGAAGGTGTTCATGATGGTTCTTTGGATGGTGGGCCAAATTCCAAAACTCTAAGTGGAGCTTTGTGAACTAAACCCCCAAATGGGTAAAAATAAAATTAGTTCCCCTCCCCGATTGCCTTTAGTGTGTTCAACATCAATATAAAGTATAATCTTGCACCATAATATTATTTCCTTCATGTTTATATTTTCGTACATTATTAGAATAAAATTTCATTTAAACATTTTTATTAAACGTGCATCATGTTCTTATCTTTGATTATCATGTTTTATGGTTAGATTAAGATTTAAATATGCTCTTGCCATAGTTTGTCCTAAAGTCCATTTGCTTTGTAAAAACATTTACCATTGCGATAGTTTTCATGATTGTGATAAACTTTATGAAAGTAAAATGGAACTTGAACTCTTGTGGAATAACTCATAACATGTTGGAACAACATGTTCCATCTAGAAAAGTATTTGATGTTCATGTACATGAAATTGTTAGTAAAAAAAATTATTCAAATAATTCATTCGTCATCAGTGGCAAAACTTATTTTGATCTTTTTTCTAATTGTCTTTCTTGTTTGTTTCCCATGTTGGAATTAATCCATGGCTTGATTAAATTGTATCCAAAAAAATTTGTTTGTTTGTGATTGTGTTGCAACCATCAAAATTTGCCAAGGACAATTGTACTTTCATTATTCAAATCCAAGAACTATGTACATATATGTTAAATGTTTTCAAAGAATTCTAAGACTTGGTTACAAGTATAAAATTGTGCATATGAAATGGAAGCCAAGTCCATTGGACCTTAGCACCCCATGTGTTGGATATTTGTGCTTTGAATCCTCAAGTTACACATTTTAGGTTCATGTTTAAATTTGTTGGTGAAAGGGTTCAAGTGAATTAAGAGATATTTTCCTATTGTGAAAGATGCAAAACAACTTGTTCAATTTGTAACTTATTGCATTGATGTTTTCCATTCATATGTTTGTTATTAATAGTGTGTAGGTGGGCTATAAATCATATATTTGCAACAAATTGTTGTAATCATTAATATCATTGTAGAGTTTTTAAAATTCCTTCTAAAAAAATTCATCTCCAATTTTGCATGTGTGTTTATTGTTATGTTTTCTTTGATAAAAAGTAGTGAATTGCTAAAATGTGTGTAATAGAAGTTGCATAGATTTCAATCATTTGTAAATTTTTAAAACTTTTGTGGCCAACTTAGTAGGTTCAAATGAAATTGAACACTTTGCATAACATTAAGTCTATATCACATTAGGTGCATTTCCCAATTTTGTAAGGTAAAAATACCTAATACCATCAATGCACGCACCTCTACTTTAAATCCCTATAGATGTTCAATTTGTTTTAGAATGTGTGATTACAACAAAAGATACTTCGAAGCCATTTTAAAGACAACATAATATGAGTAGTATAGTTTGGTATTATATTCCTTGTTTAACTATATTAAAACATTAGTGGGTGTCTTCATGTTAAGGAATTTCACCTATGAAATTTTTAAAGGCTTTTTAAATTCTTGTTAAACTATGGGCATAAAATGGAGGCCATGCGTTGAATTTTCGTTTTCAAAAAGTATAACTATAGAAAATAATGTTGACTCAATAAGTTATAGCCCCGAAAAATGGAAATTGCAAAAAGTGTAATCTTATTTTGGCTATGAAAATATTTTTATCTATATAAATCATTTTATGACTATCAAATTATGACATGTAACAATACAAATATTATCAACTATTGACCATTGGTATGTACCTAAATGACCTAATACATCATTTTTGTAATATTTGATAATTAAATAACAATCTAAAGTTATTTTGGTTGTTATAACAAAACTATGTTTGTGACATCTTCTTGGTGGTCATCCTTAACATGAAGATACCTTATTTAAGATGTAACTTTGAACACATGTGACCTTGGTTTTAGGATCTTTACTTCCTTTACTACCTTCTCAACTTCAATATTAACTAGACCTTTCTTTTTTTAAATTTTAAAATTATGTTTTTTTCAAATAGTAAAATATGAAGGAAATTGTTGGATCTTCAAGAATTATTATTTTTCAAATTGAAAATTCCAAAATGAATTAATTTTTTGACAAACATATATCAAATTTACAAAAATACTACAATATCAAATTAAAAGCTTTGTTTGAAAGTATAAAAAGTTTGTGTTTGACCATATGATGAAAGCTTTTTATTGAGGATTTGAGATGTTACACCCCGCAATTCAAAAAGGAGCCTATTTATAATTTCTAATTTTTTATAATTATTTTTAAATATATTCATGACTAATTGATTAAATGTTCCAAAAAAAACTTCAACTTGGTTTAAGCTTCAAGGAGTATTGTTTTTAATGAAAGATGAATTTAGTAAAACTTGAAACTTGGTTTACTCCCAATGTTTATTATAATGGTTTTAAGTGTTTGACTACTCATTTGTTTGTTGTACATTATTTAATGTACATGACATTTGATGTAAATGAAATGTATTTTACAATTGTGGTTGAATCTTTCATGTGAATATTGATTTCAAGGTTCCCAACATCTCATTCATGGATGTTATGAGAATTTATTATCCACAATATTGACTTCAAATTGATGTCAAAAATAAGTTCAATCATCATATATGATGTTGATAAAAATCACACCATTGTTGTGAGTGACATTTCAAACCTATCAAAATCTTGAAGGTGCAAGTGCACCCTTGAAAGTAGCAAAAAAAATTACCATCCATTTTGTCTTTGAGCACTTTGGATATGGAAATGAACACACCTTCTCCACCTTATATTTCCTAAAATCAAATTTGAAAAATTACATCAATAAACACCTCCATACCATTGTTGGAATGTTTCCTTAAATTGTTTACACGTACTTTTCCATATGACACATGCTTTCATGATTGGAAGGAGCAAAACATCAAATTAGTGGTAAATAATTTTGTTACTAGTCTCTCAATGATGACAAAGTTGGTCTCAAATTGGATGTTCATTCAATTGCATGTTAATTGTTCTTGGATGCTTATATGTGTTTTATATTGTTTACTTCAATTTTTTTATTGCATGTTTACTTTACTATCCATTTGCTATTGTATTGTTGTATGGACTTTTTTTACTATTTATTTTGCTATATAGTTTCTTTGTTGTTATATTATTGCATGAACTTGTTTTGTTATTTTTTGGTTGTATGCTCATATTAATTTCTATTCCTTATTTAATTTATGTTGTTTTCTTTTGGTATTTTATGGTGCTTGTGTGCTTCTTATTGTTTACATCATCACTTTTAGTTCAATTCCAAATTTTTTCTTTGATTTTATTTTGGTTTGATTTGTTTTGTTTTGGTTATTTTATGTTGACCAAGGCCAAATTTATGTTTTGGCAATTATAATTTTGTGATCTTGAAAGTTCAAGCCCTAGGATTGTTTGTGAGAGCCTACCACAATGCTAACATAGATTTTCCTTAATGACTTGTAGTTATTGGACACAATATTGCTCATTTTTTCTTTTAGTGTCCAAATAATGATAACCCAAAAGTTATATGAACTACTACTTGGACTTTTCTATCTTTTCATTAGTTCAATTTGGAAGGGCACCAATTAATGTCAATTGTGCAAGTCATCTAATAGTTACTAACTAAAGGGGGAAAAAACTATTACCAAATTTCAAAAATCCATATACACACTTCACAAAATATTTACTTGTTTTATTTGCCTCCATTTGTTGAATCATTATCTAAAATAAGTGATAATAGCCACCTTTTCAAAATTCTATAAGTTGTAAAAAATTATTAATCATTGACTCACTTGCACAAAGCAAATGGAAAAGGGATTTAATTGTATTTCAACTTCAATTGCAATCAAGATTCATCATGGATTCATCAAGTATCAAACTTTTACTATAGATGTTACTCCCTTACATTGTTTCCACATGTCCCCATGGATATTACATTGAAATGTCATTTTAAAAAAAATGCTCACAACTAATTTTGGATTATGGGACAATTGGTGCATGAAAATTTAAAATATAAAAGTTATGTGCTCAAGAAGGAAAGGTGACGACAATGTTATTATTATAGTCAAAATGTTTGACTCGAGTTTATGAATGCATTCATTTTGTCATGTTGCTTTCAAATTTCACATAAATTAAATATATAATGTGACAAGTTGAATTATAATCTTGGGGTAATAAATGATATGCACCATTATTGTGCATAAGCTTCATTTGGATTTGTATTTGGATTGCCGACATTTCAAGAATGTGATCATGGGTGAAAAATCATCACCACATACTTTTCATTGGAATCCTAGCAATGACAAACATTGTTTTGCACAAGGTGATAGTTCTTACACCATACATTCATTAGGACATTGAACAAAAAGCTTAGGTCATGTGAATTAAATGCATGTTTACATAAGAAGCTATTAACATAATCAACATTACAATGATCTAATTGAAGGGAGGGGGAGGTGGGATGAGGACCTATAGTGTAAACATGTGTTCCTTGACAAACACATGTCATCAAGCATGCATGAAATGTGCCATGAAGCACGTCATGAAGTTAGGTTGAAATTTTCATTAATAATCAAGTTATTTCCACATTAAGGTTGACAAATGTATCTTCGTATGTAATGTTTTGACTAGGACACATTTTAGTTGTTTGTTACAATTTATTTTTACATGTTGGTGGCCAACTTTATCAAGTTTTACTGTTTTGGTCATACACATGTTAATTATATGTTTGTGAATTTTCAAACATTGTTGACCAATCAACATCATATATAAATTGTAGAATGAGGACACTTGTGGTTGTTTACTAGCCAATTTGACCTAATTATCAATTTTTATTATAGTGACAAGCAGAGTCCTGCAATGGGTACCCATACACATGGGTACCCAATACCCACCCATACCCATGGGTAAATGGGTGGGTAATGGGTATGGGCTTAGACGCATGGGTGGGTAATGGGTGGGTACGAGGGACCCGAGCTTTACAACGACTGAATTAGCAGATTATAGGGCGACTCGTCGTATAGTAGTGATGGAGTACGAGCTGGGTGGGTAATGGGTATGGAAGAGGTGCCATGGGTGGGTAATGGGTGGGTACAGTTGACCCACGCGCAGCGTGGGTTGGGTATGGGTACAGTTGTCAAGCCCAATGCAGGGCTCTAGTGACAAGTAAAGTTTGTTTATTTGTCTAATTTGAAATATCAATGGTCAATCCAATTTTATGTCCCAATTATCATTATGCAAAAACATGTCAGCTATACATAATTTGCCGATTAAATCTTTAAATATATGAAAACAATTATTCTTAAATATATATTTATGAAATAAGGTAGTTTGTTTCATTTGTCACATTGAAATCTCAAAATCACAACATTTCATGTTGCACTCTTGGTATCTTTGGAAAGTTTTCAATGAGTATGGGTGCATTGACTTCTTTGAATTTTTTTGGAGTTATAGTGTGGAAGTTATTGATTATTGAACCATTTTTTGAATGAAAAATAAATTAAATAGAAAAAAAATGGAACTTGGAAGCATATTTGGTGTTATTCATAAGCTTTTAATGAATTAGATTTCATAAAGTTAATTTCACAATTTTCACCGCTAAGGTGTGGAAGATGCCAAAATTTTAATGGATTTTGTTGCTAGAAATTTAAAGAAATTGCAAAAATTGGGTTTGGAAGGAAAAATTAACTAAACCCTCAATGTGTTCACACTTGGGCCAAGATGCACAAGCTACTCTAGTGAACTATAAATACATAACAACACACCTTGGGTTTTGCAACCATTTAATAAAATGACTACTATTTTTTTTAATTACAATTTTAATTACAAGTTCATGTTAATGATTGCATAATTGTAAAGGACATTACGGTGCCATGTGGCATTATGCTTTTACAACTATAGTTGATATCACAACTTGATGGTTTTTACACATAAAAATAAATAAATAAATTAATGTATTTTTTATCATCCAAAATTAAATGATTACAAAATTCCATTGATTATTGCAACTTTTGGTGAATAACTTATGGTCGTGTGATGCTGACATGGTATGCCACATGGTAATGAGGTTGACTAATAGTGTCACAACCCCATTTTTGGAAGAATGTGAGGATGACATTCACACTCTCGAAATGGGAACTTAGGAATCCTCTGCGACTCCCGAAATTTCAGAGCTCGATTGCAGGGGTCAAAACACATCACCTAGAAGCGTTCTTTATATCATTGGAAAGATATCAAAGTGTAGATATTGAAAATGGCCTCGCATGAGCCATTTGGACATTTGCAGCACAAGTTATGGCAAAAAGTTATTAGCACCAAAGGTGTTCCAGAATGTAAACTAACCAACTTGTTGGTTGGTTTGATGCAGGTTCGAATAAGTAACTAAAACTTGTCCCTCTTCCTAATCCCATCTTGAAGCTTAAACACGCCCCTCTACCTCTTTTAGTGCTAAAAGCTAGGAGCGTGTCCTCAAGTCCTCGCAATTCCGCTGTTTTAGAAACCAAGGCCCATCTTGGGTCTAACTTGGGACTTGGGAGTGTGTCAAATAGTTGCAACACCTCATGATTTATGACAATAACTTCACATCATGATTCATGTCATTGATTTGATGAATTAATCTCATTTATTAACTAATTGAAAATATTATTGTCTTTTGTGATTAATAACAATTTAGTCTTCCATGTGATGATGACATGGCCTACCATTTGGCAATAAGGTACTACAAATTTTCGTGGCAATTTATGATTTTTTGTGTCTTGAATTTATGGCACCAATATTTGTCATGGCAGGCCATAATTTTTTGTGTGCGATGAAGTTTTTGAAGTCATGAATTCACATGCATGTGTACTATATAATATATTATTAATTATAATTATGACTACAATATTAATAATCATTTTGAAAAAAGTGACATAATTCTTTGACTTTTTAACTATTTAACACATTAAATTAGGTTAACATATTTATTAAGTTAAGGTATATATGTAGGCTACCTAATTAGTAAAAACCTATTTCATAATATAAGCTACCTTGTAACTTAGTTAATTAGATATTAAAAATTTATTACATTAGGATGTTTAAATATACCTAAAATAGGTTACCTTACATTAATAGATTAACCTAGGTTCCTAACTTTAGGCTTTTTGCCAAGTCAACTTAGGTAGGCTCGTTACAAAATATTTTTATCAAGTTTGTGCAACTAGATGCAACTATGATGTGATTAAATGCAACTATGATGCGACATAATTATCCTAGGTTTTGTTTTTAGCCTAAGAATGCCTAGGTTAACCTAAGCTAAGTTAATAAGTAATATAATTAACAAACTAGTTCATCTTAAATCAACTTGGGGAGGTTTAGGTCTAGGCTAGGTTAATAGGTAGTATTAGGTCAACCTAAGGTGGCCAAGGTCAATTCAAGGCTACAAATTTTGAGCTTTATAACTTTGTGTTAAATATAATTAATATAAAAAAATATGGTCATGTAATGGATAAGGATTTAAATCCCAAAGTGAAAGTGAGGGGTTCAAATGTTCACTCTTGTAACCTATGATAGCTAGGCCACTTAGTTTAGGTTAAGTAACTTAGTTTATGCTTCTTAGGGTAAAAGTTTGACACTTGTTTTTAATCTAGGGCATTTAACTTAGGTTAGGTAGCCTATGTTGCCTAACATAGGTAGTTAACCTAGCTAAGTTAAGTTAGGCTGATTTTTGGCTACATTAACTACACGGGCTAAACTAGGTTGATTTTTGGTCATGTGCAATGATTCATAATGTGTTTGTGAATTTTTAACACATGTCATCCATCCATTAAAACATCTTTTGTAACACTTAGTCGAATAAAGTGACTAAGTTGATATGGCATGCATTTTACATGTCATACCAAGGTCATCAATGACATGGAATTTAAATATTAAGCCAAAAATAAAAAATCATAGTCGAGAAGATGATTGGACTTTGTGACTAAATGTCCTTTGCAACTAAATGGGTGAAACAACATGGGTTTAACAACTTATGAATGAGTCAATTACATATGTCCTTTTTTATTAGGATGTTGACACAAAGCTAATCGCAAAACCCAAGATGTATCATTATGATACTAGCATGGGAGATATGGTTTTACCAATGCATGATGACACGGTCATGAGGACATCCTATGTATGACATTAATAAGAACATAACTTAATGAGATATTTATAAGCAAGTAATATCATCATAATGTGGAAAAGGTTTTAACTTTTTTGTTACATAGGATAATACATGTTTTTGTGCTTTAGAATCTCATTATTGGTTTTTGAAACTCCAAAGCTTTGTGAAGAATTATGTGTTTGTTTGTTGAAATGACTATTACCATATATGTTTGTTTTGATGATGTGAATGTGTATATAAGTTCCTTTGCTTGGGCTTGGATTCTTTCAAGACAAAAGTGAGTAGCATTTGAAAACCAAGAAATATTTTTTGATACCACGTGACACACTCCCAACTCCTTGAAGGACTCAAATGTGAAACCCAAACAGAAAATAACGAAAGAATAAGGAGTCGGGGCACATTCCCTAGCTTGTAGCACTTTGGAGGGGTAGAGGGGCGTGTTGGAGCTCTAGGATGGGACTAAGAAGAGTTGATAAGCTTTATCTACTCACACGGACCTACACAAAACCAACGCAAGGTTGTTAATGCATAGTTGGAGCACCTTTGGTGCTAGGACGAACCATGAGCAACACGGACACACAAGACTCACCACAGTCCGGACTTGGGAGAAGCCAGCACCTTCCCCCTTATAGTATATTTTGCACCTCTCCACGAGCCCACATCCAAATGGCTTTTTGTCCCATGATTCCCAAGTGGGAGTCTCGAAATTACCAAAGTTGGGACTCCCGTTATTTTGGGGCGCCATACCTTTGTGTGTAAACCTCTTATTGAAATGAGATCTAAAGAAAAGCTGTAGCCCTTGTCAACAACTTTCCAATGGTATGTCGCACATCATCTGCACACACGAAAATCGGGTCGATTTTTGACTTTTAGTGGTCGGGAGTCAAACTGCCAATTTGACTCCCGCCCCTTCTTTTGGCCATAACTTGTATTTCAGATGTTCAAATGGGCAATGCAAGGTCATTTTAGATATTTACGTTCCAAGAGCTTTTCAATGATATAAAGATTTTTTCGAGCCATTGAGTTTTGACCTTTGCGATCGCCCTTTGAAGATTTGGAAGTCCATCAGGACTCTAATTCCCAAAGTGAAACTCCCTTGGGGTGTGAGGGTTCATTCCCTCACACCTTCTCACACTCTTGGGAGTATGTTGTGCGACTCATGGCTTCCTTCTTGACCCACAACCTTGCAAACCCTCGCCTTGGTCGCAAGCTTAAGGCCAGGGTTGCGACAAAAGCTTTGTGAAAAATTATGTGTTTGTTTGTTGAAATGACTATTACCATATATGTTTGTTTTGATGATGTGAATGTGTATATAAGTTCTTTTGCTTAGCTTTTAGGATTTGATTCTTTCAACACAAAAGTGAGTAGCATTTGAAAACCAAGAAATATTTTTTGAGTTTTGTGTAATTAAAATTAATTTATGTTTGCACAAGATTTGTAATTTGTGGCAAGTGCCATGGTTCGGTTAGTTTAGGCTTTTTAATAAAGTTTTTTAAATTTGAAATTATAATTTGTTCTTTTTTTGGTAATTTCATGAGTTCAAATTTTGGTTTTGTGATGTTTTGTTGCAATATTGTCTTAATTTGTTTGTTTTGAGGTAAAGAATCTTGAGATCAAAATTTTCCAATTTTCTTGGGTTTTTTTTGCTATGTTGTAACATTCTCTTATTTGTCTATTGTAAGGTGAAAAAATGTGGAAGCAATTTCATATCATTTTCTTAAATTTTTCATGCATGACTCTATGAGGAGTTGAACTTCAATTCGAGCTTATAATACCCTAGAGTTTGAGGAGGAAAGTGAGAGAAAAATAAATTAAAAAAAGGGTTAAGGGGAAGGAAACACATGAATGATTTATATTTGGTTGAATTTTGTCATTTTGACATCCAAGGCAATGGGTTGAAATTGCATTGTGTCAACATCAACAATAGGCCCCATTAAAGGTGGAATTGTGTTGTCCTTATTGGATAGACTAGACAAAGGTAATATCAACATTTGATAAGGTGGACAGAAGTGTAACAAGATTGTTAAGGATTAAGATTTATGACAATTCATTCAAATTGAAGTTTATGGCAAGAATCCGAAAAGGATTTTAAAAAAAATGTTGTTGATGACTGGGAATTGATCTTTACATTGGAAGATGACGAGGAATTATGATAGAGAGAAGAGGAAATAGTTTCAAGATACGGAGAAATTCAAGATAAAATTATAAAGTAGTTTTGATGAAAAAAAACATGGGTATTATAATATGGTTTTGTTTCATATTTTTATTTCCACCCAATATGAAGGTTTGATTTTGTTTTCAAATCATTATTAAAGTCATAATTGTGCATATATGTATTTTATAATGCATTATTGGTCAAATTTTGTCTTTGATTTGGGTAGATGTGAACTATGATGACTCAAAAGTGGCAAGAGTCCCAATCTCAAAAATCCACATACATGGAAAAATTAATAGTAGAATGAAAAGAAAAAGTAAAAACCACTGTGGAGTGAGCCCTATGTGGTGATTAATCAAGGGTGCAATTTTTTTAAGGTGTATTAAAATCTTGTCACGTCACCCTTTTTTGTCCTTTTTACTTAGTTTTTTTTACCATGTAAAGATACATTTATGGATGATTATGATGTAATCTAGAATGTAATAGTTTAAAATATAATCCTTTTGGAATTTTTGACAACTTTTGATTCATTATTTTTCATGGAGATCAAAATATAGAATAAAAAAGGACTATAATAAGGACTAAGCCTTTTCATCTTGTGTGGTACACTTTAAAGGATTTTTGCCTTAAATTAATAAAGTCCATATGAAAGGCTAGCCATCTAGAAATTTTTTCATCATACATGTTAATGGGGAAACAAATATTAATCTAATAAAAAATGACCAAGATTGGGACTTTTGAAAATAATGTCTAAATCTTGTCATTCAAAAGTCCATAGTTATTTTTTAGTTTAAAAAAATTGGTATTTTTCTTAATCCATATTTATTTTTCCATCATGTATCATATATTGAGTCCTTATAAAAAATATTGAAATGAAATCATAACAAAAAATGCATTTGAATGTTAATGTAAAACCTAGATTATAGTTCCATATGTCGACTTTAAAAGTTCATTATTATATGATTGGTGTATGTTTATTGAATTTCACCCCTCAATAATATTCTTATTCAAATTGATATTTTACAATGCGTTTATGGCATTTGAATACAATACATTTTGCAAAAAGTCCATAAAAACAAAAAAAATCAAACCACCTTAACTTGCATCTACCCATTTTTGTAGTCACTACACCAAAAAGTATCCTAGTTCACTCTAGATTTCACTAAATTTTGAGTGAATTTGAGCATTTTTATCATGGTGAAACTAGTTAATGCCCAAGTAAACGGGCATTAATTTTTAAAGACAATGAATTGGTCCACTAATAGTTAGTGAAACAAAAATTATTTTCAAATGAAATGCAAATTTACCAAGCCATTTCACTTGCAAATTAATTAACTAAATAGCATGGAAACCAATTATATTTAAATTATTTCATATTTCGTATTTTCAACCTTTGAATTATTAACATGTGTCATTATTTATGTTAGGTTTAAAACCTAGCCCAAGTACATAGGCCATGTAATCAACTAAAGTAAGCACCTACTTTAAGAAATTACGTACAAGAATATTCAATCAACATACCATTAACCACCGACACACCATTTGTGAGGTTTGATCCCTTGACCTTCAGGATGGAGGTAAACACCCTTACCATCAAGCCTACACACTTGTTGTGATATTGTGTCACATTACATTCTATTTCTCAAATACTTCATTTTAAACATTACCAAAAACATAAACTTTGAAAAATTCATATCTTATTCAAATTTTGTTAAAATGAAATGATTAAAATTTAATTTTGTTTTTCAATAATGTACATAATACATTTATTTCCTTTTGAAAGTGTAAAATCAATTGAATAAATGTTTTTTTGGATATCACTATTCAATAACATTTCAATGACCATTCCTTTGAAATATTTTTTAAAAAAATGGATAAGATTTTTGTTAACATAATAATATTACCTATGTTGAGTTCCTTTCAATTATTTTAATGATATATTTCATTGTTATAAGTTATTTCACCTTACATTATTTACAACTATATTTATGGTTATTTTTTGTTATTTTTTGTTATTTCACTTTAAGTTTATTCAATTATTCTATTTTTGGGAGCTATTTTAAGTTATTTCATCTTAAGTTATTTTCGACTATTGTTAACTTTTTTTTGTTATTGTATGTTATTTTTGGCTATTGTAGACTATTTCATTTTAGGTTATTTGCGATTATTATAAGTCTTTTTGTTATTTTAATTTATTTCATTTTAGGCTATTTTCAGTTATGTGAGGCTATTGTTGGTTACTTTTGGTTATTAAAGTTTATTTCACCTTATGTTATTATTGGTTATTCTAGGTCATATTACCATAGGCTATTTATGGTTGTTTGTGGTTATTGTTGGTTATTATATTGGTGGTTATTGGTGCCTATTCTATTGGTGGCTATTAATGGTTATTTTATCAATGGCTATTGATGGCTATTAATATTTATTTTATTGATGGTTTTTAGTGGTTATTCTATTAATGGCTATTGATGGTTATTTTAAGTTAAATTACCATAGAATACTAATGGCTATTTGTGGTTATTTTAGGTTAAATTACCACATACTATTAATGGTTATTCTCTTGGTGACTATTTTATTGTAAGTTATTATTAAATATTTTTAATTATATTATCATAGGTTATTGATAGTTATTTTATTGAAGGTTATTTTAAATTATTTTTCACAGGCTTTTATTCATCAGTTTATGTTATATTATTTTAAGCCATTATATTTTATTTTAGATTACTTAAAGTTGTTATACTTAGGATTAAAAAAATTATAATAACATAAAATAAAATAACCTTGAATAACATATATTAACTTAAAATAAAATAATTTAAGGTATAGCTTAAGTTTAGTTGAATAATTATATTTGAAATATTTGAAAATAAAAACTTTATAATATGCTAGTTATGATACCTTAAGGTAGAATAATGTATGATAATTTAAGGTATAATAATAGCCTATAATAACTTAGGATATAAATTAGAATAACTAAAGTAGCCTACTATAATATAAATCATATCATAAAATAACATAGGGTATTTAAAACAACAACATAAAAAAAACATATTTACCATAGTAAATTATAATATTGAATTATGTCAATTAGTAATGAAACACAATGTTTACATAATGATATTACAATGAAATAACTTTAACCAAGGTGAATTCACTAAATGTAGTGAACTTATTTCACTTTTAAAGTCCCAAAATGATTTAGGTTAATGAACTACACCCCACTTTTGTACTAATGAATTGTTATTAAATAGACTTTATATTTTTTTAAATAACATGTTGAAGAACAAATTTTAGAATGAAACGATTTTAAAATAGTAATGTTTACCATTTGGCAACCATGTAAAACCGTGGGATCCAACAACCTAATTACCAACACAGAAAAGGTTGCCAAATAAAAAAGAAATAACAAAGAAAATTGAAAGATTTGAGGGTAGCAATTGCTTTTTGTCTACCTATTGTTATGTTACAACTATCATCTTACAACAACTATCGTTTTTTGTAGGCCTAAAAATTAGCCACGACCCCTTGTAGAACTCCTACAATTTTTGCCTACCATCTATAATGCCTATAAACCATTTGTGCCTGCTACTTACCATTTGCAACACCTTCAAACCCTTTGCGGTTATTATTTACTGTCTACAACGCTTGCAAACATTTTGTGGATGTTGTTTACCGTTTACAACAATGTTATTTTTCTTGTAGACTTCAAATTTCATGTCTACCTTTTTGTTATTACCTTCCAATGGTAGCTACTGTCTTGTGGCAAAAGGCTTTCTATTCTTTGAAAACTACCACATAAAATGGATAATATTTTAAATTTTATAGAATAAACACAAAACTAATATATGAGCGCAACAAAATTCTATGGAATACTAATATGGACCACTTTTTCCTTATGTTAAGTAAAACGAAACGCCAACAAAAAGCCATCAACCATTTTCCATTACAATGAAAGTAGACCTTGTTTTTATATTCCCTTCCTTTCTATTCAATGTCACATACACACTTCTTTCTTTAAAAAAACCTCTCCTAACCACATCCAACCTATAATCATACAAAGGAATGCCACAATCCTCCTCTTCAAAGGATAAATAAGAAATTCAAGAAGGATATTCTGCACACAAGGGTTGAATCCTTATCCTTCTAAATCTCTTTATCCTAATCCCTTCCACACATCCTAGTTAAGGGAAATCCATCCATCCCTTTTCCCCTTGGATTAATTAATTTAAATGACTTCACCCCTTCATAAATAGAAGATATTAAGTAGGACATTTACCATTAGCAACTAAATAATTACTATGACGCCTTTCAAAATAAACTAGACTAATACATTATTTTTAGTAATTAATATTATTTTTATTATAATTATTCTTAGAATTAACTCCTAATTATTATTCCCTATGAAGGTTACTCACAATACTTCCTTCAAAAAACACTTTCATTTAAAAATTCTTTAAAAATTCTTTTGTCATTTGATGGTAATTACATCCAATGATAGTATTCATGTTTCCTAACATCCATAAGACAATTTTCAACCCTTAATAGACCATCCCCACGATTAAATTTGGGGTAAAAATTCAAGTTTCTATGGATTATTTTTATTTTGGTTTTTTTTTATGAAGAATAAATAAAAATTGTGAGAGATTTTGTTGTTTTTATTTGGTTTTACAAATTCATAATTGGTTTAAAATATTGTTAGGATTTACATTTGAGCAAAATTGTTGTTGTAAGGATTTAAGTTTATGGCAAAAAAGAATTTCCAAATCAAAATGGTAGAATGCTAACAAACATGAATCACATGGCAATTCGAAGTTTGTAGAAATAAGTGGATCAAGTTGCAATTCAACATAATGAAAAAGAAAATATAGTAGAAGTAGAATTGTCGTTGTTGAATGATATAATGTAGTTTCACACTCTAAAAAGAGTACAATATATTGTGTTAAGAATACTAAAACAAAGGAACAACCTATAGGATGCAATACACCATCTACAATACTTATGGAACCTCGGGAAACATTTATTGGTATAGCAATGAAGCAACCCAATGTCTAAGTGAAACTGTCGATGAGGGTAATATTTATAAACATTAAACTAGAAGCATGGGAAGATAATGCAAACATGGTTACCTTTATAGATCTACAATGAAGGGTATAGGAAAGAAAAATATGAGTCTATCCATGGTCATTTGTACAAACCTAAAGAGATATTATATGTCTAAAAAAACTGCAAGAAAGGTTAGAAATAATGTCCGCATATAAATGTTTTGTTTAGCAACCTACTTCACCTTAATATTGTCAACTCCATGAGGAGTGCGATGAAGACTTGGACAATGATGAAGTTGAATATGCAATATATCAAAAGTACGCTAATAGAAGGTTAAAAAGAACATGTTTTTGCAACCAAGGTTGTAAAAATTGATGTGACACAACCATTTTGGATTAGACATCATGTCCCCATATGTAGTGATTGAAATTCGGTTGATAATCCTATGGCAATTGAATCTTATCAATCACCACTTATGTGGCAATAGAAAACATTCCGTGGCCAATTGTGCAGTGACCAAATTTTTTTTTGATCACCATATGCATCATGACTAAAAGCTTTCACGTTAGATTTTGGTCATCTAATCCACATGGATTGATCTCCACCATTGATTTGGCAATAAAATTTGGTGATGCTTGGTAATAAAAAAACAAACATTGCAATTTCAATTCATTTTTGCTTTGAGGTGTGTGGGCCTTGTGTTGTTTAATAATAAATCATCATCATATACCTTAGGAGGGAAGGGTGAAATTTCATAGGTGTTCGAATTTCAGATCATCATTTTCATTTATAATTGGTGCTAAATATCAATTGTAGCCTTGAAGATAGAGTCCGGTTTTATTGTTAAATACCCTAATTAAATTAATCAAACATATTGTGAAGTGTTATTTTATTATAAATTGGTCAATCAACCTTGGTAGATGTAGTTTTAGATGAAAGTCCTTTAAGGTGGAACAAAAACAATTATATATTTAATATTAAATGAAAAACCCAAATACCTCAACAATTGGGGAAATTAATTAAAGTTTTGACTATGTCCCTTTCCTTATATCACCTTTTTTTTCATTTGAAAATTTGGTAATGCATTAGTAAAATTATTTTGAACACATGACACAATGTCAAAGGAAAAAAAAGGGTATTTTGTAAGGTGAACAATTTTTTTCAATTCCATCAAGTTCCAAATATCTTAGTGGGGTGTAGATAATTATATCGGGGCCTATACACATAAAAAGATGCACTTAATTATTATCTATCCATAGCAACTTGTTTTGCACAAAGTGGTGTATGTAGCATACTCTTTTCATGTGGTGGAACGAGGGTGTGTTGTATTTGACAAAATGCCCTTGCACATATTATTTCTATTAAATACCATGAAAAACTAGTTACATTCATTTTGGAATTATGATTTGTTTAAACATTTTCCAATTAAAACAATGTTATAATCATTTTGAAATTGTTATCTACGGTATTTTTTACTCAAAAAGTTTTAAAAGACAAATTTTTTAATCACCCTAAAGGATTTTCACCCTTTTATTGGCAAAAAGGATTAAGTCGAACATGGTAGAAAAGAAAGTGGTGAAAATTGGCTTTAACAAGGACCACCAATGCACCAAACTGTCTCAACCATAGATTTCACAACATGGACAACCAAACAAAGTTGTTCCACAAAAATCTAAACAACCTTCGAAAGGAAATTAAAGTGGCATTGACTTCATTCTTCAAACAACAACAATCATATTTGAATTGCTAGACCAGTGAAAAGAATCATTTTGTTCACAAAAATGCAAGGGGATGAACTTAGGTCCAAGGTGTGCAACTATAATCGAGCATTGTGGCAAGTTGGGTCATGACATAATACATTGATATTATGTGTAAATGAACAGCTTAAGAGTAAGGTTCTAAGCAAACTCAAATTGTGGCAATCAAAGTGGCCAAAAGGCATGGGAATGGTGTCATCCAAAAAAAAAAGGTGGCCAAAAGGAAAATATAAGACAAAATTTGAACCAAGGTCAAATATATGGAGGTCCTATAAAACAAGGTATAGTGAACATGATTGCATAATTGGAACAATGACTTGGGAACCATTGCCATTACTCATGTGTCACCAACTCCAAGGATTTCGAATGGAACCTTAATTTGTTTACTAGGTGAATTTGGCAAGATTGGGCTTCATGTGTGGAGTTGCATTACTAAAACCAATGCATCTTACAATGACATATATTTAATAAGCTATTCAAGTTTAGGAACCTTGAGGAACAAACGTGGCATTGGATCCATAAAAGGGAAAAACTAATCAATAAGGTCGCCTTTTATAATTAGTCGCATTGGTAGAAATTATGCCAACCTCTTCCATGCACTAATTTGACCAAATGTGTGTGGATTAGAACAAATTGAGTCCTTAGCAAGGACATTATGTGTACCTTTGATGCCCATTTCAAAAGCCAAAATTTTCTTGGGAATGACAATCACAATTCGTCAAGCTTTTTTGTTTTCTCCAACCATGATTGCAACATTAAAATTTGGATTCATTGTTGTGTTCAAATTAGTGGCCACACTTTGTGAAAGCAAGGAGATGTTAGCATCATTTGTAAAATTGGTAGATATTGTGTCACAAGATGAACTTGTGGACATGGGAATTGTTATGACCACTTTTGTTGCCCCATTACAAGCAACAATTGCAAGGTTACAAGAATCGCTTACTAGGTTGACAATTGATTGTGTAATGATAACACCGAATTGATTTTATTAAATAATGAAGATAAGGTTTTGTGTGTTGACCACTTTATCAACTAACAAATATTGGCCAATGCAAGTTATTTTAGACTTTAAAGTTTAACCATTGATGTTAAGGCAAGGGGCTATAATTGGTTTGACTTCATGAACATAGATTTGAAACCTTGTACATTCAAAATAAAATTTTCCTTAACTAGATCATAGAAGGTTTGAAAGATGACACACTAAACATTCAATGTGAGATTACAAATGGATCATCCCACAAATGGATCCACCATGAAAATCAAGGTTGTTGTGATAGATGCCATGCCATATGATGTGTTCATGGGTGAAACAATTTTATGCCCTATGGGTTTTACATTAGATTTTTGGAAGGAGATTGCTTCTTACAAGTTGGGATGGCAATTAGGAGATGACATGGGTGCACACTTTCCAATACATTTCATTGGGAAAAAGTTTTGAGCTAAGGCACACATGCCAAGTTTGGTTGCATGTTTTGGGATTGTGAATTCATAAAAAACAATGTTTCCTTCAATGACCATTACCCAATGTTGGAAGAGGAACAAGGAATGGAGATGTCTGAAACAACTTTGGCATCAATCAAAGAGGCACATTAGTGGGGCACTAATGCACATTTGCAACATGTGCAAAACATCATGCACAACAAGATTGGCAAGAGGCCTTTGCACCAGTAAATGCCAATTATATTATTGCCTTGGCACCATCTCACTTGTCACCGTTGCCCACCAGTTCAATTGTTTAACAATATCTCAAGAAGGGGATCTATGTTGGGAATTGAACACTAAAATACTTACAATGTTGCAAGCAAGAGTTTCAATTCAAAAATATCTCTTTGTGAAGAATGATGAAGTGGCTCAACGCGTTTCATTATATTATGTGGCTTACCTTATTCAACATCCTAACTTAATTCCATTATCAACAATTTAAGGATACTTCAATTCTGTGTAAGATTGTTGAAAATTTCTTTTGATGTGTTATTGTAAACAAGTAGGTGACAAGATATAGTGGTGCACAACATATGATTGCATGATCATAACACACACCAGAAAGTCATGCCATGGGCATGTGCTAAAGCACAATCCTGTCCAAAACATTAAAATACTACACATTGTAGTCATTACTGCATATTGAAATTATTGTCTGGCTTGATTTGCTGCACTCACATGTGCACTTTTACATATACGGCAACTGACCATTGACCAGCAAAGGGGGCTATTTAGCACCTAGTGTAAAGATATGGCACACATTCGGTGCTTGCCACTTGGAGAATGTACAACTGAACTGCATTTTGTATATCATGTCTACACTAATAAAGTGTGTTAGATTATGTACTCATAAACCTGCCTTTGAAAAGTGACAATAACTAGAGTGTTTGTGCATTTGGGAAGAGGCTCTTAATCATGCCTCAAACAATTGCATACCGCACTCTCAATTTGAACATACTAATTTAAGACACTTTCAATCCTGGGGTTTAGAGTTTAGGGTTTGACTGAGTCTACCCATAAAACATTTGAAGGTCA
The DNA here is from genome assembly GCA_963921925.1 of Sphagnum tenellum. NCBI lineage: Eukaryota > Viridiplantae > Streptophyta > Sphagnopsida > Sphagnales > Sphagnaceae > Sphagnum > Sphagnum tenellum. Next base: position 13,282,366 of record OY998153.1, read on the forward strand.
TCCAATAACTGTGAATAACCCTCTCCTAGAAAAGAGGGATCTTACACCTACTTTAAAATAGCCACTAAGAGACCTCACTCAAGAAGATGAAGGTACCAATGTAGGTCCTCTTTCACCCAAGACATTCTTCACATAAGTTGTACTCATTTTGTCAGGACCCATTACTGTTCGGGTCAGAGGTTTGACATTCTGCGTCAAGACAATCCCCCAGTACACGTTTACCAGAATTTCTGGTAAAGCTTTAAGCTGGGGGAATCAAAGGACCTTAGAGACCAGAGCTTCCAGGAAAGAGGAATCAAGGAGCACCAAACAAGTCAGATATACCCTGCAAAAGTAACTGTATATGGCTCACACCCAAGTCCTGATTGAATTCTGCTGGGTGATAGTTGATACCTTGCACCAAGTTTTCTTGAAAGGAATTCAAGATGAAAATGTTGTCTGTTTAAGGGAATTAGAGCGGGGACCATCACTTAACCTACAATTTTTGTCTGCTTAAAGTGATCTGTAGGATCTTAATTACATAGGATCCTACACCCCTTTTATTAGTCTCTTTGCAGCAGTTTCCCACAGAAAGCTGCAGTGAATCAATTGTTTTACTTGGACAAATAAGTCCATCATAACTGTATCCTTTGGACACAAAATTGAGGGGGGGGAGGGGGGGAGGGGGGTGGGCACAATTTGCATGAATAAGACTGTTTCCAGACTTAGGTCCCGACTCCAAAGTGTTGATGTTACCTTGTAAAGCCGTTGGCAGCTTTTGTGCTAGACAAATTACCTGCAACCAAAGGCTTCAGAGGAACCAATTTGTGGTTCTGACTCAAAGAGACAGATGGCTGCTGCATGTTATGGTTCCCAATGCCATTAGCCCTTGAGTTTGTGACCACCCAATTCAGTCCTCTAGTAATTCCTGGAGCCCCTCCTGAAATCTTGGACAAATCAAGTACCGCTCTGCAATAGAATGAACAACAACTGATTCAAGCTCAGTAGCAAGTTATCAGAACTGTACAGAGATGTACAAATGGTGAATTAGACCACTGCTACATTTGAGGAGAGATACAAGAGGGTTGGCAAAGCCAGGAGAAGACCTTAATTCTTACATGACTACCAAAGGTGGAGGATATTCAATACTTCACAATCAGTGGAGAGTCAAACAACAGAGCAAAGGAAGAGAATGTGTACTCACACATCACCAAGAGCAATAGTGCTGGCAGAGGCTGTGACCCCTCCACAGATCAACACCTTAGACCCCATTAATGAAGCAGAATGACCAGACCTAGCTTCCTGCTCAAACCCATTTGCACTCTCACCATCTGCAACCAAGGAAGAATGATTTCAAAGCCAGCAGTGTCATAGGAGCCCAACATATTGGAAACAGCCTTGAGACCAACAGTAAAGGACTTTGTTGGTGGCAGAATTGAAGGGTGGGAGTCTTACGATGTTCAAAATTGCCATTTGCATTCGCATGAGGGGGAATGCTATTGACACCTAGCAATGCCTGCAAGATTGTAACACAAATCAAATCCAATCATGCATGTAAAAGATTACAAACAGATTTGGCTGTATGCCATGAGACATCCCCAGCATACTTGTCAAAGACATCAACATGGTGGCATACCTTCAGGTTCTCATATGCTTCATCCAATTTTGCGTTGATCAATATGTGGTCAAAAAGTGTAGGATCCTTGGCGCGTTCAAGCTCTGATTTTGCATTCTGCAGTCGCTTCTGTATTTGCTCCTCAGATTCAGTGCCCCTGTGCCAACAGCACAGAATGGTGTAAGTGGCTTCCTGTGATCTCTGAGAGCTAAAACTACAGTACTCCAAATGAAAGTACAAGAGTAGAGGAGATTGATGGAGAGAGTGCTGAAAAAAGTAACATTGGAAACACTGAAAAAAAAACCAGCCTGGCAGATAAAATGCATTTTGAATCACAGATCAACAACATTGCCCCCATTCTTACCTTCCATGCAGACGTTTCCTAAGCTCTGCTTCCTCTGGATATGGGGGTTTTATAAAGACAAATATTGCATCCAGGGGGCTCTTCTTCACAGACTGAGCCCCTTGCACATCGATATCCAATATACATGTCTGCAAAAACCTGATAGAGACAATGAGCAAGTTTTCTACATGGAAGGAATGCTCTGCATGCCTGCATGATTTGTCATGATAATTTGCAAAGGGCCGAGGGCTATCACAGTCAGTAAGCTGTTCGTGCCAATAATCCACCAATTTTGAAGTACCACAAAGAAGCAAGACAAAGAAAGTAATGACTTTCTGACCTTTCCAGAATTAGTCACAGCATCAACAGCTGCCCAGCTTGTTCCATACAAGTTTCCATGGACATCTGCTGACTCCAGAAACTTTCTCTCACTGATCTCCTTTTCCATTGTAGGGCGTTTTGTGAAATGATAATGCACTCCATCTTGCTCCTTCTCCCTTGGTCTTCGTGTGGTGTGACTAACTGAGAATCCAAAACTGTCTGGAAAGTCTTTCATCAACTTGCCAATGAGTGTCCCTTTCCCCACACCTGACGGGCCACAGATGACCACTGGCCGTGGAGCCTTTCCAGTGACTCCTTTGCTCCAGGCCACCACCTCCATATTCAGCAGTTCTGATTGCAATCTTACAAAAGCAGTATTTACCTGCAGGGGGGGCAATATAAGTAAGCCTGCTTCAAAGAAAAGAGATTATCTTTCAAGTCACATGTGAAGAAAAAAAGACTTGGCATGTGAACACAATGTGTAAAGAGAATGAAGGACACATATTCTTTGTGCAAGTAGCCAGACAAGAAGGACATTACTTCAAGAAACCAGATGTCACCCTTGGCCATGCTGTCCCTGCCTCCATAAATTAGAATGCGCTCCCCATCAATCAAGACTGCAGAATGAGCACATCGAGGCGAAGGAGGAGTTCCAAACACCTTTGGCTTTGTCCTACAAAGAAAACAGTTTCCCTACAAAGGTCAGATTTTTCTGAACATACATGTCTTCATTGTTCTTCAACATACTCTTATTATATCCAGGATCAAGCAAGAGAATTTTACCTTTTATCACCAAGATGCAAAACCTTCCCCCACCCACATTTTGCTGAGGGACAAATTTCTCTGGCCTCAGAAGAAATGTGTCACTCTTCAAATCAAAACTTTGCAGATCTCTGAGTGTAAGATCAGAAGACATGCTAAAACCCTAGACCCCAGCGCTTCTCTTCTCCACAATTTGTGAACCATAAATTTACCATCTGTTTGTCACCGTGTCCAAAATGTACACATCATTCTTCGCACTGTTGTCTTCATGCCCACCAAATACAACCTATCATCACCAGGAAAAATTAAATAAATGATCTGATTGCACCAGTATACAGCAAATCAATCTGCAAAAAAGGGCACAAATGGGTTGACTAATATGCTCGACAGGTGCAACCAAGGATCTAAAAATGATCAGCATTGGCACTTAACAGCAAAAGAACTTCTATGAGTGCCATGAACATACAATTTTGTCTCCAACACAAGTTGCCGTATGCAGTGACCGTGGACTCGGACAATGTCCCAAGAAAGATTCATTACTCCACTCCTGGTTCTCTGTGTCCAGCTCTTCACCCTATATCACAGAAAAACAACCAAATCTGTCATTATCAACACAGCAGAAGATATCAGTCCATGACACAAATATCTGTGCTTTGGTGGCAACATGAGTTTCCTATGTTCTAGGCATACAACTGACATTAATTTCCTCAATATTCCGACTTCCTGCAATTGGCAGATGATCTTCTTCACATCTAGACAGAGACTGAATGCCAGCTACTGGTGCATACAATGGACACTACCCTTTGCAGGACCTCAGTCTAATCTGCACATCCCCAGAGCTGATCCCGGATCTAAAAAACACATCAGCCACTTCACATTGTGCTGTAGTGGAGGAGAACGTCAGCGTTCTTTTTTTCCCTTTCTACTTGACTGATGTATTTACAGTCTAGGATCGGAATTGGAGATTCAAAATCAAAAGATGTACAGAAAAAAGTGGCAGCACATCGCCATTTTCTGCTTCACTGGTTTAGTTTCTTGTGTCAAGGGGAAGGCAATACTGGTCGTATTGCATCCATCGGGAGCATTATTGAGCCGAATCCGGAAAGGACTGAGTGGATTTGCTTCCCAGGATCCCAGATCTACGAGTCGTCAATATTTTTTTCTTTCTTTCTTTCCAAAACTTGCAGTACAAGAAAACCGCCAAAAGAAGAAGAAGAAGAAGAAGAAGACGCGGAGATCGAGTAGCGATTCTTCATTTGCGCAACATAAGCAGTCGAACCTCAGACCATTAACATGCTCTTCGAAACCTAAACAACCTCGTCCCCTCGCTGACCAAACTTTCACAGACAAAACCATCACCAGAAACAAAGAAGTCGCGGTAGTTCGGAATAGAAAAAATCAAAACAAAAAACCAACAAAACTTACCATATTCTCTAAGCTCCCGGTGGTGTACACAGGCAGAAACGAAAAAGAGTGTAAAATGCACGCAAAGATCCCCGCTCCGAAACAACAACCGCCTTATTACATGCAAACAATCACCGATCACTCTTCCTCCAAAGTCGCCCGATCTTTCCGGGCCCGCCCGCCGCAAAGGTCCCTCTCCGGCCGCGCACCTAGTGAGAAGCTGCTATTGAATCACAGCATTTCGAACAAGAGAATACTCCTTTCAACAAGCGACTTTTGAATCGGTGGGAAACGACCAAAAACTAGGCTAAAAACACACACAAATTTTTTTAAAAATCCTTTCTCTTTGTCTCCCTCTCTCTCTCGCTTCCTGCCCTCCCTCCCGCTCTCTTCTTCTTCTTCTCCCCCTGCGCTGCTGCTGCGCACGCACACAACAGCAAACGCCGCAAAGCTCCAAAGCCAAAGGAATACCTTCTCTCCCCTTTCAGCCCAGCTTTAATCCGCAGGCTCCGACGAGACTCGCCGTCCGTGTGAATGCGATTGGAACGGCTATCTTTTTCTTTTCTGTTCCAACGGTGTGAACGAGGACAACATACACACACACACTTCTCTCTCTCTCTCTCTCTCTCTAATAAGACTTGACTGTTCCAGGACAGAAACATCAGTTCTGGAGTTGAATTCCATGCAGCAGGAAAATGACTGACAATTGCCGACTGAATTGTGGAATCTGTCTGTTCATTCCAACCCACTAAAACTTGCCATCTGTGTGAAAGCAATTGGAATGGCCATCTTTTCTCTTTTTCCGACTGTGTGAACGAGGAGAACAGAGACACTCTAAGACTTGACTGTTCCAGGACAGAACCATCAGTTCCGTAGTTGAATCTGCTATGACTCACAATTCAGGACTGATTTGTGGAATTTAACTCTCCTTTCCAACTCTATTTAGCTCGCCATCCTGTGTGAAAGCAATTGGAACGGCGATCTTTTATTTTCCTAACAGTGTGAACAAGGATAGTGCACACACTCACACACACACACACACTCTCTCTCTCTCTGTCTCTAAGACTTAACTGTTCCAGTACAGAACCATCAGTTCCCCAGTTGAATCTGCACCGGAATATGACTGACAGAATTGTGGAATTTATTTGTTCTTTCCAACCCCATTTGAGATTACAAGCTGTCGTCTGTTCAGGCCGTCTTTTTTCCTTTTCCAATTATTTCAGTGTGAACGAGGAGGAGCCCAACACCCTCCAAGACTTCACAACTGTTCCAGGACAGAACCGATGATCAGTTCAGTTCTGGAGCTGGAATCTGCACAAGGAATATGACCGACAATAATTGCCCGCCCGACACTGAAATTGTGGAATCTGTTTCTGTCCAAAACCCTAGAATCGGCATACTAAGGAAATGAAAGAGCACGGTAAATTACAAGACGTGCATCTGGCATAGACTAGGGTACTCCATGTGGCACTTCCGCACTCGTCCACCTTGGGTAGGTAGTTACAGTAGGATGTAGGTAGTAAAAGTGGTTAATTACTGTAGGTAACTTAGTCTGATAATTTTACACTCCCCTAAGTTTCAACTCACACACTGATTTTATTTTTTATCGGGCGACATATTACCCTTTTCTGAAAGGGAATATTCTTCCCCCGATTCCCTCTTTTTTTGTGTGTCTTTTCTTCTTTTTTTTCCAAAAACCATTCGCCAAATTGCGACAGAAAACTGGTTTGGATAAGGGGAGGTGGGGGAGAGGTTTTTGCCACATTTATGTCTAGTGGCTACATATTTAAGATTTCTCTGGAAAATAGTCGCCAGTTAAGTTGATATGTGCCACTCTAGCTCCATCAGGGAATTGTACTTACTATTTTTTGGTTATTGGGTACTAGAGAGTACCTAATGAAGTTCTTTATTGGCCTTATTGCGTTTAGATTCATTATAGAGTATAGTAGCTTAAGGGATTTTGGCCCCTAGGTAATAATAATAATAGGTCTATTTTTATAAGTGGATTTTTGACAGATGATATTTTGGCTCATGTTGAAACTTCAGATTAGTTCTAGAGTTATAATATCTTAAAGAATTTTTTTTTTTAAAGAATTTTTTTGAAGATTATATTTTTGCAGGGTGAAATATTTGCGTTTCCATAATTCTTCCTTTGCCTCAATATTATTTTTTAATGTAAATGGCAAGGCCACAGTGTGACACACCCCTTGTTAGTGTTGCCTCCACTTATTAGCCCAAGTGTGAACTTGTTGCCTGACAAATTTCTTCTTGAAAAACCAGTTTTTGTAATTTGGTTTAATTTGCAATGACAAAAACTACTCAAAATTCAAGATTTACCTCTTGCACCTAAAGTCTAAAATTTACAAAATCACTTTTGTATAATCTGACTCATTCCAGAGTTTCCCAACAATACCAAGAGTGCACCCCCAATTTCTTGTGAAAACCGGTTGTTTTTGCGAAGATGTACATAGAGGCACCTTTGCCTAGCATAATCCAACCTTTGACAATTTATTTAGTAATTTTATTAAAGCTTGTTGACTTTTAAAAATATCTATGTAAAGCCTATCGGCATTTTTTCTTCAAAAAATTGTGACACCCACAAGGTACCAACTAGCCAACAAAATTTTTTAAATAAAAAATCACTCGATTTTTGCATCATGTAAACCCCCACTGTGTGGGCTTTACCCTATGTTAAAATTTTAGTTTCTATTTTATTTATTTTCAATCATAAAATTATGAACATATAACAACTTTTTGCATCATAGATGTAAACACAAACCCTAATGCATCCCTAGTCATTGAGGCCGTTCTAACAATACCATGAGCAAGATAAGGGGAGAGGGACGTGAGGTTTGGGAGATCTCAAGGTGAGAAACAAATAAAACAAACAAACCATCTTCCTTAAATAAATAGATTCCCTTTGTAATTTTGATTATTATATGAAGATATCATGACCAAATTCATCCACAACCATTCACTTTTCATTCATTGTGTAAATTATCTGTTAGCCAATTACGCTATGCTTGTCATTTATTATATTGTGAGCACGGAGTCATTGTACCTAGCATTGTGGTTGTTATTGTCCTGTGGAATCTCTATGCAATAGAACATGGTTTGATGATGATGTATTGAGCACAACTTGGCTCCCTTGGCATCTTTATGGTTCAACATAAACAACTTTTTCAAATTTGGTCTTTGTATTTGAAAGCATCGAGAATTTTACTTGAAAATTAAACAACCTTACAAAAAAACAAAAGGTCACATATTATGGGTTAAAATCTTTCACTTTAGGGACCTTTCACTTTTGAAAGGTCCCTCAAATTTGAAAAGTCCTTCAACTCTTCTTGGATTCTTGGGCACAGCCTCTCAGCTCTTGCTCTTGGCTGGACCTTTGAATCCCGGATGGGCCTCAAAGTTGTTCCTTACCCTATATAGATAGGAACAACAACAGTGGGCCCTGATTGAACCCAGAGTGATGAGAGACAACAATCAATCATAAGACTAGTTTCTTCCCTTTTCCCAAAAATTCTAAAAGCAATGAAGAGTTTAGTTGCTGAAGAAGAAAGTGATGGGTACTTAGAGCATCTCCACCATCATTCTTTTGAGCTGAGAGGTTTTATTATTTGTAAAGGGTTACGTATATCGCACAATTTTCACATGTATACAAGGTTATGCATGTGGACCTTATCGTGTGCTCTACATGTACGGTTCTTGGACAAGGGGAGAATTTTAGGAAGGTGATTTTTCTAGTCTATCGATCTCTACCATTGATCCAAATGATCTCAGCTACTCAAATAAAAAACTAAAATAAGAAAAGACTCTCAAAAGTCTTTCCACAAGGGGAGTTTTGTCAAAGTGAGAAATCAAAGTTTGAAAGTTGAAGGTGCAGCTCCTCAAGGAACGGAGACTACTTTGCACAAGTCATGGCTTTACTTTGCTCACTCATGTTTCAAAGTTATCTAAAGAGTTGCCATGATCTACCACCTACCCACTATTTGAGTGGTCGGCCACCCAAATGTCTCATTGTTCGTACCCACATACCTTGGCAGCCTTGACAATAATTACATTATTTTCAGAAAATTTGAAATTTCCAAACAAAAAAAGAGTAATATCAATTTTTTTTATTAAAGTTTTATTTTGAAGAAAAATATTGAGATCCTCAAGAATATTCTATTTATTGAGCTCCACTTGTGTTCAGTATGCGACCTTGCATTGAAAAATCTTGGATGAGGTGCAGTGGTCAAATCCAATGGATTATTGGCACAAAAGACTGTTGTGACCCCGAAAATCTGCAGCACAACTCCAGAGTCCGCCCTACAGGAGTGAGGTTGGAAAAAAGTACTCAAACTTGGATGTGGGAAATCTTTTTGGAAGGTCACAACATACTGAGCACTGTTGGAGATGCTCTTACAACAACAAGCTCTCAACTAGTTGTACAATTCTCCAAATATGTGACATTTTCAAAACACTTGCAATTTCACTTTTCCTACAAGTAGTCCTATCGTAATGGTCACAAATGTGAAACTAGTTGTTTGGTTAGGGTTACATAAATTGATTGATTACTATGTAATTGCCTACAAAACATAACCTTAACCTTAAGCTTTACCCCCTAACTTAAATCATAACTTGGGGAACTTGAGAACCGTGAGTTTCAGAAAGGATCAAATACTTGAGGTTGTCTGTGCTTTCAACCAATTGGATGTCTGTTGTGGTCCCCTTCAATAGAAGCTCCCAACTATCCAGCATGGGTCTTGTGTGAGAAGTGATCAACACTGGTGTGTGCCAAACCACAATAGTGAACTTTTAACCCTCAAGGATTCCATGTCTTTTCCTTGTCTTGTTTTCTTCTCTCCAAAGCTTTTGTTTAAGGGAGGTTGAGTTTGGGTTACAGATCTATCTGCTTGGGGCTAGGTGAGTACCATTTTTCCACCACTAATGACAACCTTGGGTTAACTGTCGCTTAGATAGGAGGTTTTGTACAACCAGGCCCGTTCCACCCCAGAATGCGGCTTGGGCGACCTGAGCTGCCATTCTATTAGGTGATAATGGGTTCTTCCAAGGCCTAGTCCAAAGCATAATCGATGGTAAAGTGTAAACCATGTCCAACCCCCAATTGATGAGGAATTAGGAGTCAGGACAAGCTAGTGTACATTTAGGGTAGGGTAAAACACACCTATTCTGATTTTTTCTGGTTCTTTTTTGTTTTGTTTTTCTTGTGATACTTGCTGGATAACATGCCCTCCAATTACACTAAAAATATTGGCACATTTTTGTTTTTATTTTATTTTATTTTATTCATTAAAATTTTATACACATACAACCAAGTGATGAACCAAAAGTTGGAAATGGGAAAATATTTGGTGAACTAAACTCCAGGCAAAACCACTATGACATGGGGTGCCATAGCTACTTACCGAATCGTGTCTTATTAAGGATTTTAAAGGTTTGGGAGCAATAGTTACATGCAATGGTGGACATCATGGCCTCAACAAGAGAGCTTTTTGGATTAATAAATAGCTTGGGTTCAGGGAACTACTACGCCCCCAATCATTCATTCATCCATCATTGCATACAAACATACATATATCCATCCATGAACATAACTATTTTTATACCTTAGACATTTTGATCCGTTTATTTCAGATTGTTGAAGAAGAGTTCCAAAAGGACAGAAAAAAGTTCTGAATCATGTGGAGCCATACCAACCAGCACAAAATAATTCAGAGAAAAAGTGTAGTTGAGGGGAAAAACAAAACTATGGATATTTGTCAAAATTGTTGAAAATTGAACTCCCAACTTGTGAAAAACTATTTATTGGCCCAACCATTTCATTACTATTACATATACCCAACCTAGAGTGCACATTGCATACTTATTCTTCAACTGTTGAAATTTTGAAATTTAAAATTTAAAATTGTCAAAAACCTTTTTTTTAAATAAAATAATTAATTAAATATTCGACAAAGAAGTGCCAATCATCAGTTGTAGGTCTAGTGCTTACAAAGTCTCAAGCAAGTAGCATTGAGACTTTTGATATAAATGTTTAGGTTTAGGCCATTAATAAGTAGAGGAGAAGGGTCGGACCAGAGGCCCTTCCTTTAGCTTTGAGGTGCCTAGACACAAGGGTAGTAGACCCAAGTGACAGGCACCGAAACACAAGGAAGGACTGAGGCCCTTCTCTGGCATAAAAACCTGCCCTAGTTTTCAGAGAATGAGCAAATCCTCCACACGAGAGTTATCAGTAAAGTAACCCTGTCTTCGCCCTGTCTTTGTGCCTCCTTTCACCCCCTATTCCCTCTTTCAGTGGTATCCTCAAAGTAAAGACATTTCACTAAATCTCAGTATGAAATGCTGAAGTTTCGAGACTAATTATAATAGCGGTATAGTTAGGAGCAGTGAAAATATATGTAGCAATAGTGGAGGCGCTCAAGAAAAAGGGAAGACATGATGAAACTATGTACTCAAGTTTACCACCAAAATTGATGGTTTTCTGAGTTTCATCCCCCCTTGAATGCTAATGTACTTTTTTGCAGGTTTTTTTTTTAATCTCACCCTGTGTATGACCAAACTCAAGATTCTGGTGCTGTGTTTTTCTTATTTCACGGATAACTCTAAGATGCCTTCCTGGACAATAATTGCTGAGTTCTTTCTTGCACCTGACAATGGTCATCGATATACGCTACAAGAATTAGGGCATGTTTTGACGTGTAGGGTGCACCGTCTAAACTGAGGGTGGAGCCCAAGGTCTAGGGTGTAAGACCTTTGAATCGAGGGTGGAGCTCGAGGTCTAGGGTGTAATGCCCTGCTGCGTAACGTAGACAATCGAAGAAGGTTCCAGACCAGGTGGAGAATGAATGAAAACATGGGGAGTCTTTGTTGTGTACTTACTTACACGTTTGATCATCATAACTTGTGGACCCTTCTTCCTCTCTGAGTCAAAAGAGAAAAGAACTTTTTTTGCATGGAAAAAAGTGCTCAGATGTATTGAACCCACTCAAGTTGCTTCCAACACAGAATGGAAGGCCATGGGCGAGTGGGCTTGGCTTCTGATGGAAGCAATTTACTTGACCAACATCAGAAGCTAAGCCCATGCACCCCACTCAGCCTCCAGATTCCAAATTATCATTACTAAGATGATAAACTTGAAACGGTCGGTAAACCAGCAAAATATGCAGAACTCTTTTCTTCATGTTCTTCTTCACATGCTTTTTCTCTATTCCTATTTAGTGGGGGGCCCCAAGTCCATATGGTATTTAGGGTAAGCACGCCTATGGTAGAACATTTAGTGTCTCAGTGGTCGCCGAAATGCAGGGGAGTGCTCTTTTCATTTTGATGACTAAAACCAAAACGTGCCCCTATTGTGGGCACACCCATTGCACTTTAAATAATAAAAAACAGATTAAATATGAATGAGATATGGCAATTTAAAGACAGAGGGATCAAAAGTCCAAGAAATTGAAGTTTAGAATCATGGTAGCCTATGGGTGATAGCTTTGTCACCCATGTACAAATAGTATCCAATGTATGATGGTTCGCTACCTACTATTTTCAGTTCATGAAGGAAAAGTGTCCAAACAAATTTTCATCCTTTAAATGGTCATTTTACAACTCATGGTCAAGATCCTGCCAAGAAAAGGGCAAAAAATCTAACGGCCATAGGCATAGTCAAGTTCAATTTAGGGTTTAGGATTGCATGCACTTGGGAGCAACACAAAACTGTGGGTGGCAATGGTTTTTTTAATTCAAATTTGTCATGTAGCTAAAGGTGGCAATCATTCCAAAGAAAAATTAGCTAGATTTGGCAATTATAAATCTGAAAATAAAGATTTTGAAGCTTTCTTCTATACTTTTGGCAACTAGGCATTAGTATGGCAATGGGCGACATATTTATTTATTTAGACATTTGACAACTTAAAAACCCTAAAAACACCCAAATTTTTACATTTTGAAATTAAAATTCGATATTTGGCAAATTTTTTGAAAAAACAAAAAAAAGTCACTAATGGACAATCCTCATGAAGCTTGATGCTTCTAGCCTACTTTTGGAAATAAAATTCTCCCCACAACCTCCTGTCCAATCTCTATGGAGTGATCTACATTTGGAAAAACAGTTCTTCCCATAACCTCCTCTCTAATCTTTGTGATGATCTCTTTTAGCAAAGCCATGAACTCCTCCTCCTTCAAGGTTTGGGATGATGTTCCTTTCATGTATTCTTTGATTTTTTATTGCTTGTGGTTTTTATCATGCCCCCTCTAGTTTTTGCTTTTATGTAATGTTCCTAGCTCTTTTATTAGTAGTCCAAGTGGCTCCAAGCAATGATGTTCCTCTTGCTTGTGTTTCCTGGTAGCCCAATTGTTCTAAGTTGTGATGCTCTTTTTGCTTATGCTTCTTGGCAACAGAGTTTTTTTGAATTGTGATGTTCCTGTTGCTTATGTTTTTTGTCACACTCTTTTTGCTTTTACTTTTATGTGATGTTCCTACTCTTCTCACTAGTAGTCCATTGGATCCAAGTGATGATGTTCCTCTCGTTTATGCTTCTCATTTCCTCTTGCTTTTGCTTTTATGTGATGCTCCTACTCCTCTTACTTGCAATCTAGTGGTTCTAAGCCATGATGTTCCTCTTGTTTATGCTTCTTAGTAGCCCAATTGCTTTAAGTAGTGATGTTCCACTTGCTTTTGCTTTTACATGATGCTTTTACTCCTCTTACTAGCAATCTAGTGGCTCCAGGCCGTGATGCTCCTCTTGCTTATGCTTCCTTGCAGCCTAGTTGCTTTAAGTTGTGATGTTCCTCTTCCTTGTGATTTTTTTCATGTTATTTTTATTAGCAGTCGAGTGGCTCGAAGCCATGATGCTCCTTTTGTTCATGCTTCTTGGTGGTATAGTTGTTCCAAGTTGTGATGTTCCTCTTGCTCATGCCTCCTAATGGTCCAATTGCTCCAAGCCATGATGATCCTTTTGTTATTATTTCATAGTAATCTAATTGTTATAAGCTCGTGATATGCTTGTTTTTTTTTTCATGATGTTATTCTTTCTCATTTTTTTTCTACAATGTTTTTAAGCTTGTGTTTTCTTACCTATCTCATAGCAACTATGATCCTCTCCACTTCCTCCCACTTCATGTTCATTCAGTTATGAGTTTGGTGGGTGTAAACGTGCTAGAATATGCCCACTTGCTTGATGCCTTACCATTGCTACACTTCTAGCAACCCATTGTGCCTTTGTTGTGAATCCAAAATTCACACCTCGGTATCCCAATGGGTTTGAGCACAAGCCCATTTGGAATTTTGTGTAGAAGGTGTTTCTTGCATTTATTACTACTACAATCCATATTGCATCAAATTGGGCCTTTGCACACCAATTGGCTACTCACTCTACAGTTCGTTATGTTGCAACCATTGCCTATGTTGCTTTTATGGCTTTATTTTCTTCCCTCTCTTTTCACTTTGCTTTATTATGCTCTTCTATTATTTTGTCACAAAATTTAATGCAAGATTTTCAAATACTTAATAAAAGTCACTACATGTGATCTAAAATAATCCACTAATAGCTATTTACCTTGTGTAAGTTTTACAAATAGATGAGGCAAGGCTAGCAACTTACATTGCCTCTTGAAAAAGGTTTGCTGAAGTGGGAACATCTTCTCGTTGAATTGCTTCAGCTATGTTGAATTTTTTTCAATTAAATTTCGAGGCCTTTACATGTAGTATCAATGATCCCCTTGTTGTGTAGTTATAGGATCATTTGTAACCTTTATTACAAAGCCCATATTCACTATGTTAAGTAGTTTCATAGCAAATCTGTATTTTTGTTCATCTTGATTAACTTGGTCACCTAAAATGTAATCCTTTTCACCTTTAGCCTTTTCACCTTCATCTTTTTCATTTCCTAATGTTGTTGTTGTTATTGTTCTGTAAATGGTTGAAGGTGTTATTCGATCATCCATTGCTCTACAGTTAAATGGCCATATTCCAATAACCTTAAAACTAGACCTAATGTTTTGTGATGTCAAGGATTGGTCCAAGGATTTATCCACCCAGCCAACAAATTTAATTTTGTTTGGTTTTTGGTATTTGATTATAGCCATAGCCACATCCTTTTTTTTGTTAAATGTAGTTTTGAATGGCTTAAAACATGGAACATCAAGGTGTTGGAGTGCATGTGAGGTGTGCAAGGGGTAGGGTTATCATGTCTTAACCAAAAGCCATTGTTTGTGTAAAGGCTTTTAGTGTAACATGTGATCCGTGACCATTTAGATTTAATAAATGACGATCGGTTTGGAAGATCCTACTTGGAACAAAGTGTTTAAAAAATGAGAGGAATTCTTTAAAAAGGAAATTTATGATTCATGCCTTTGTCTGCATTGCCATACATGTTCTTGGTTTACATTGTTGGATGTGATCATCACATAATATTTATCTTCTAAATATGTAAAAACCCATCAAAATTGACCCAACATCATTAACAATGCAATTTACCATTAACCATTTTTGAAACTTGGGTATGGTACTATAAACTATTTGTGAACCCCTCTTGGCCAAAACCTTAGCTCATGCTTACCTACTTGCATTAGTTTTTATTTCATCTGAGTTCCAAATATGGTGTGGCTTATACTTGTGTTGTTGGTAAAGGGCTACCAAGTTGGAGATAAAAAGATTTACAAGCATCAGTAATGAATCCTTATGTTTTTGAGACTTTTAATCCCTTTGCTTATCTAATGATTATGTTAGGATACCTTTAATGGAACCATTTCAACCAAAAATTTCTTGGAACACCATCCCTAAATGGTGTTGGTCTTATTTGTGTGATTTTTGTAACCTTCAACTTCAGTTGTTGTATGGTGATGGACAGCCCACATTCTTGCATAATTAATGTCCATTCAACTATGGTTTTGTTTTCTTCCTCCATCAACACACTTATTGGTCCCATCTTGTGACTCCTTGGTTTACCATTCATTAGATGATTGAATAGGGAAGTAAGTGGTATCCCCCATGCCCAGCTTACTTTTCATCGAGAGTGGGTACCTATTTCAACAACCTCCATTTCTTTTTCAAAAGCTTAATCAATCCATGTTGATCTTTTCTTTCTTAGTGGGTGTTTTCTCCTAACTTGGCATTATGTGTGTGGTGTGTTTAATATGGCTGTTGTTTGTTGTATCTCTATAATAGGTGTAACATGTGTAGCAAGTATAATTTTTGGCGGTTGGTTTTCCTTATTTGATGATTGGTCCAAGAAAGCAAATTGAAGCCTTTGAAGGACAACAAACATCATTTTGAACTAGCCCCTCCTAGATCAAGCCTCTAACTAAAAGGGCTTATATGGTATTTTCCCATTAAAGGTATGTCTTTATTATTCTTGTATTCACCCCAAGACCACACAAAGTTTGCTAAGTCAAGGTAGGTTTCAAAAACATATGCTTCAAGTTCACCCCTTGAGATCATGAATTCATAGAACTTAAAAAAATCTCCCCACACTAAATCCTTGTCTTTGGTTTTTGTGCAAGCTATCGAGATAAACTTATATGTGTAATTCACCCATGCAATTTGGTATTTTAGCTTCTTAGGCCTTGCATCTTTAACATCAGACCTAATGGACTATTATATCCATTTATAATACAAGTACATTAAAAAACTTCAATTTGTAAAGTCTATTAAAGGTTTGAAAATTTGTTTATAGTGGATCTGGAATTGAAATGTGTAGGTGTTCTTTTACTTCCTTCCTTGTCTCATGTTTCCTTTCCTCTTTCTCTACCTTGATTGTTGGCAAAAAAATTTAAAAGCAATTAAACATTGAAAGTTGTTGGTTTACCTTTCCTTTCCCTTAGATTTACTTGAAATACATGTTACTTTACCTTGATTGATGGAAATTGAACTCTAGATGGTAATTCCTAACTATCTTATTCTATTTTCACCTTTTTCTTTTCCTGATTTGCACTAGGATCTACTTTGGTGGTTGGAATTTGAAGTTTTGATGGTAATCTTTGGAAATCATACTCAACTTTCACCCTATCCTTTCCCTGACCTAATGTGATCCCATAACTTGAACATAGACCTTTTGATCCTTGTTTCAAAAGTATTGGATTAGGATAAAAGAATTTTAAGAAATTTTGCAACTCCTCTTCCACACTTCTTGGTAGTTTTGACATTTTTAGCTTATAGTGAACTTGGTGAAAATGAGAGAAATGGAATGAAATTGAAACTCCCAACTCCAAACCTTGCTCTGAATGTTTTTTTGTGTTTTGGTGCCAAGTTTGTATGGGATGCCAAAGTGCACCCTTTGATGGGTGTAAATCACCATAATGTGTTAAGGTTGTTTTAACAAAATTTAATTATTTTGGGAACATGTGTATTGGAACACTAAACCCTAATCTAACAACTATTGGTTCCTTCCATTATTTTTTCATTATGAGCCCTATAACCAAACACAACATTCTTTGTGGTGGTTCACTATTGAAACCTTAAAACCCCCGCCCTTTCCCAAGAGTAAACATTTTTATTAAAAAATTGGTCACAAATAACACCCATATCTTATCATAACAATAAAAATTTGAGCAAAAAAGTTAATTATATGGACAAAAAAGTCAATTTTGTGGGTGCGTGGTGTAAATGTCTAAACACATAAGTTTATGGACGAATGTTCAATCATAGGAAAGAAATTGAACATTGAAAATGTTAAGGTTCCATTGTTCATAAGTCGTTTTTAAAACATAATGGGCATTTGCCTATAGGTGTGTGTTCACCCATAGGTGTGTTTACCCTAAATCAATGTTGGGTGGTTATTTGATTTTGTTTGCCTTACTTATGAAGGCAAGGATATTGAATTTAAATTCATTATAGAGCATAACAATTTAATGGATTTTGACCCCTAGGTAATAATAAGTCTATTTTTATATGACAAATTTTGAAAGATGATATTTTGGCTTGTCTTGAAACTTAAGATTAATTATAGAGTTACAATAATTTGAAATATTTTGGTTTCTTCTAGAGGATTTATTAATATTATATTTTTGCATGGTGAAATATTTGAGTTTCCAGAATTCTTTTTTTGCAAATGGCAAAGGCCACAATGTAACACACTTGTTGTTAATAACCTTCGACTGCTAGTTATTTCAAAACCTTAAAATAATCAACAATCCTTATGAAAGCACCACTTTTACATAAAGTTATTTGATTTTCTTAAGATTTAAAAATCATGGTTATATGTATATTAGAACTAACTCTTTGACTTTTTAAGATTTGTGGTATAAAGTAGAAAACTTGAAAGTGGGTTTGTGCCAATTTTTTAACACTCATCATTCTCTAATACCCACCCAACATTTAATTAAACCTTAGGTCTACATTTAGACCCTTCTTGGATTTTTAGCATTGTCACTTGGCCTATCGACCTTATGACTACCACCTTAGATCCAATCCAAGAAAGATTTAAATGTAAACCCTTCTCCTATACATTGTCCCGGCCCCCCCCCCCAATCCCCCCTTCCCTCTTCATACTACTTTTGTCCAACTCAAATCAATTTATTGTCATGATATCCAAATTTTTTTCAATTTTTAAAAATGTAACTTAAATAATTAAATAATTAAATTTCACATTTTAAAAATGTATAATTATGATACATCCACACAAGATGATTTTTTCATAAGTTTCTTATCATGATTCCAAGATACTTAAGTTCATTTTTAAAAAGGTGGTTTTTGACACACCTACCTCATAAGCTATTAGGATGACCAATTGTGTTGTGACAAAAGATGCCATATCCTCTCCATGTTATAGTTGTTTCTAGTGGTATTAGAATATGTAAACAAACAAGTTTTCATGGCATTTTATCATAACCATGCCTACTTTGAATATGATATTAGCCTATTTAGACATTCAAATATTATTCTAGCTCCATTTTATAAAGGTGGCTACTAGTGTTCATATGGTATGTATGCCTTGATAGGGTCTTTGATATTGATATAAGCACTTTATTGACTTAATATGATTTGAAACAACAAGAGCTTTCTTTGGATGCTAGTTTGGTAAAGACCTAACCTAAGACCAAGATTACACCTATTTCATATCAATACTAGTGTAAGAAACTTGTTAAAGTTTAGCAAGTTCTAAGGTTAAGTTATAAGGTCTTGGAATCGAAGGTACAAAGTTGCCTTGGAATCACCATTAAAACCTAATTGGATAACTAGCTTAATTTTTTAATTGAGTTAGAACTTAAAATAAGGTGTTATCCAATTTTTAAAAGGTTCAAATTCTTTAGTTACATAAGTATAATTTTATTGAAAAAATATAAACTTGACCTTGCATTTTGAACAAGTCGTTATGTTTGATTGTTGTCCATAATTAATATTATATAACATTTATTTGGGAGTGTGTGCATTAGTTGAACAAATTAAATACGCATTTTGTAATGGTTTAGTTATGCATAATGGAGATGGAATTAGACCTTGTTTAAACCATACCAACTTTAAATTCTTTGTGAAAATGATTAGAACATAGGGTTTTAGGAATCCAAAAAATTAGTCTCAAAACCAAACTAGAGGTTCCATTAAAAACAATAAATAAATAAAACTAAGATCATAAGTTATTTTTGAAATCAAAAAGTAAACAACAATGGTGTACACATGCCTCATACTAGCCAAAAATTGGTATTGGACTTATACTAAGAGTAAACTAATAAATATTATTTTAAAAGGACCGAATATAAAGACTAGGCTAGTGTGAAAGTTTAAAAATGACTCAACACAATGGTCATTTAAAAAGTACCAAACACTAAAACGAATATCGAAATGATATATTTTCCATAAAATTTAACAAGCACAAGTTTATGGCCTTTTGTTTGTTTGATGAAACACCAAAAAAATAAATCACAACCCAACAAAATTAGAATTCCCACCACAACTTGGCACAAATTGAATTTACTATTGAATTGTTACCCATTGCAAACCCACCAACTTGTGCACACAAAGTTCACTATCTTATGAAACTCGAATCGTCTTTTTTTGGTTTTCTTTTTTATGAGCTTTACAAGTTTATGAACATAAACAAGAGGAGGTGTGTGGTGCTCAAACTAAACGCAATCAAATTACCACTACAAGAAAATAAAATTTAAAGAAAACATTGCCCCTCCTCCAAAACCAAAAGCCTTTGGAGGATGTTGGACGATAAACAAAAACAAACTTCTCAACAATTTTGAAGCAAATCCTTCATTCTTGTGTTTTGTTTTTTTGAAGAAATCGTTGTTCATGTTTTTCAATTTGTGACTAATTGTGTACACATGTCTTGGCACTAGTGTTCCATGTGATAAACTTGTGCACGAAGGTTTTTGAGGAAAAATCATGAGCTACATTCAATGTGTCAATCTTGAAATCATTTTGAACAAATTATGGAAACATCAATAACAACAGTTGGTCTTCTTTACATGTTAGAACATATATTATAAATGTGTAACCCATGAGTTGAAAAAACAAATTTTGGATTGGAGTTGATGTTGCATTTTCAAATTTGGATTTCTTATTGTAGGATCTTGTGGACATCAACCAAAACGGAATGGAAGGTGAAAGTAAGGCCAACAAAGCACCAACTTAAGAAAACTTAAAATATGTTCAAAAGTTGATACCCAACCACCATGGGAAAAATGGTCTTTCCATCGCCTGTAACAATTGTAGATTATAATTAACTCTTAAAACTTCTTTTAGATTTTATAAGGAAATATAAGTTCATGACTTTCATCATCATCTCCTTCTTTAGTTTTGGGATTATACTATTATACGAAAGTCATCTAAATAATGTTATGAATATTGTTGTTGTTGCATACACAAACATCAAACATCCTAAGGATAAAAAATGAAATTCAATTATTCCACTAAATAAAAATGTTGTAATGACATGTTAGAGATTTCCCAATTTAATTTTGAGGGCACCTTAAATCCATAATAATTTCTCATGACACTAGAATGTTCTTATGTTTATGGGTTGGCTTTAACATTACATAAAGGCCCACCATTTTTTTTTTAGATAATGAAAAGGATCTTGGCCATTGCCAAAATTTGGCACTTGCCTATGCTTGCCACCTCAAGTGAGCACCTTATTTTGATAATGCCCTCACCCATTAGCCTTACCTACCATGAAGCACATTGAAATGAATTGAAGACTTGCCCCTTTTTTTCTAACGCACAATTATGAAATGTCAAGAAACCCAATTCATTCATGGAAATTCATTAAGTTATAAGGATGATTAATTGTGATAAAATGATATAAAACTTTATCCACTTCTATTGGAGAGTTAATGGAAGTTGGAATTGGGTGTTAAGGGTTGATGTTTAGTACTATGGAATAGGCCTTGCACTAGGCTTGTTCCACCAAGCAACACATACAACTCAATAATGTGAAATGTTGATTGGTCTAGTTTAGGGTTTAAGGCTGAAATTTCTATTAGGCTTGTTCCAAAAGGTTTTCTCCACCTTGGATCCACATGATAATTATAGCTTCCTTAATGGAATTTTACATCACAAGTGGACCTAAGGTGAAAGCACACTAGTGGGGGGGGGGGCGGGGGGGGGGGGGGGGGGCACGTTAGGCAAGAAAATGTTTTTTTTGGGGTGGGTATATTTTGGGGGCACTTTTTCTTTGAGTTCATCTAGCATTTTAATAAACATAAAAAATGGATTTTGATACAAAGGCCTCCAATTTAATTCTTGTCATCTTTCAAATGAAAGTAATTTTGCAACAAAATGTTTTTTTTTCAACACACTGATGTTTGTTTAAATGAAAACTTGGTACATATGTTTTTTGTTAAATCACATGAGTCAAACTTTTCAATTGTAGTTGAAATAGTACAATCAATTCATATTCAACATATGATTAGGTATTTCATCAAGTTTTGTAATTATTTGAATTATTTAAAAAAAATATTTGCATTTTGCAATATATCATAACAACATCAAAATTCTCACAAATACACTCTTTAATCATTTAATATTAATAAAAAATTTGTTTCCTTTGAAAATTGCATTATTTAGCTATTGAACTACTATATTTTGAGTATAATTTATGATTGAAACCTCTTTTAATATCGGCTTGGTGGAAGTTGAAAGTTGCACATTTTCACAAAAAAAATTTGTGGCTCCATTTTTTGGCCACCATAATGTGCATTCACCCCTTAACAAAAGCAAAAGTGGGACTAACATATCACCACATCTATTCCACTTACATCATAAATTTATCAAGCTTCATACATTCGTACAAATTTTGTGTGAAATCCGATTTTCATGGGTTTGTACAAAAATCACAATTTTGTGTTATGGTTAATATGAATAATATTACATGAATTGTACATATTCAATATCTAAAATATTGAAATGGATGAGATTTTTTTTATAATGACATACGTGAATTTTCATGTTTAATAGACAAAAATTGCATAATTTTATGCAAAATTACATCACGATAATTGCACAAATTTAGTTAGAATGTAAATCAGACATATTTCACATCAAAACATTACAAATAGAAAAGACATATCATTTATATAAAAGTAATATGTATATATTTTGTGCCATTGTTACAATTAAAGCCCATGAATGTTGCATGCACATATTGTTTTACAATTTTCACATGGATTATATTGAAATTTCATGATATTGAAAATTTGTGATTAGTAGGAATAACCAATGTTTATAAGAACCATTTAGTTAGAATTTAAAGCTTTGTGTAGAATGCAAGACCCTTAGGAAAATTATTTAAAAATATAACTTATTAGTGTTGAGGTTAAGTTAAATTTTATTTTCCCACGGGTTTAACCTTTATAAGAACCATTGATTTCAACTTAATTTAATACTTTAGTAGTTTTGACCCTAATTATATTATTTTCAAGAATGCTGAAAATTTCAAAATATATATATTTTCTTTCAAAAACCACTTTAAAGAAGGAAATTAAAAATATTTTAGAATATTTTGGAAATGATGCATTTTTAAAAATCTAATCTAATTAGTTATTTGACAAACATGTGTTGAAATTGCCCTCATAACTACAATATTATTGGGGATGATTCAAAAGTTAATATATAAGTCATTTTTAAAAATTTGGATTTTGGTGTTCCCACCAGGTATTATTTGTATTGTGTGAATTGTATTAATTTGTTAAAGAAGGTGCAAACAAAGTTTGTTTGATTAGCCCATTACAAAAGAAAAATTCAAACTTTTCGCACCCCCCAAATAGATAGATTACATTTTTCACCTTCAAAACAAATGTATAATTTTTTTTCTTTGGCTACTTTTAATTTCTAATAATACAATTGGGTTAAGGCTATGAAATAAAAAGGTGGTGAAAAACATTGGGCATCTTGGGTGTTACTACATGATTTGATTGCTTAAGTATAAATTTGATTACTAAATATGTTAGTCTTCACAAACTTATAACATCAAGAAATTTCAATAGAATTCATGTGAAAATTGTAAAAAATATGTTTGTGCAACAATCATGGGCTTCAAAGTATAAAAATGGCACAAAAAACATACAAATTACTTATATATAAATGTTATGTTTTTTCTACTTGTGATGTTTTGATGTGAAATAAATATGATTTACATTTTAACTAAATTTGTGCAATTGTGATGTAAATTTGGATAAAACTATGCAATTTTTGTGTATTAAACATGAACCTTCACATATGTCATTGAAAAAAAATGTCTCATGTGTTTGAATATTTCAAATATCGGATACATACAAATATCATTCATATTTACTATCCATGGAATTCGTGTTATTTTTGTACAAACCTATAAAAAATGGATTTTGCATGAAATTTGTACAAACATATGAAGCTTAAATTTTTTGTGATGGTCACATCACCATCTTTTACCCAGTGGTATGAAGTCCCAAACTTTTATTCCTAGTGTCCTAGCCAAACTTATAATGTTTAGAAAATTCCAAAGGTGATTATAGCTAAAATATTTTCCTAAAAGTCATGCAAAGTGTAAAAATGTTAAATGTTAATTATATTCTAGACCTTACAAATGTTGGGCTGGTGTATTAGTCAACATTTGAATCAATAATGGTATCAACAATGGTGTAGAATACCATACTACTAACATGGTATCAAATATTCAAATATTCCTTTTAATTATACCCCTAGTATTGAATTCCAAAAAATTGGTTTATATCATACCAATTTATTTTCATGATTTTGATACCATGTTAATGTTTGATACTAAAGATTCATGTTCCTTTTTCCCAACATTAATCCTTGATCCTCCTCTAGTGTGCATCTTTAGATTTTTGCAACACTTGTGGCAAATATGATGGCACACTCTTTCTTAGGACACATTTTTTGCAAGTTAGTACCATGTTTTCTTTTAATGTGCATTTTTTGTTAACTGGCACCCAAGTTTTACTTTCGATGATGATATGTTACAATTGTGACTCCTTGCATAATGAACAAAAATGTAAGTAAATTGTATATTATGTAACCACTTAAACTTGCCCCTAAACTCTTGACTCAAGCTTTGTGTTTCAAATTTTACACTTCATGTAGGAACCTTCAAGTGATTTTTTTCTCCATTTCAATCCATGTCATATGTTGTGCAATCGACATTTGCAATAAACATGCCATCTTTTTGGTTGTTAGTTGGTGAATAGTCTTGTTGTGGGTTTTTTTCATCACCATGGTGGACATTGCAATCATGTTCATGGATTGAAATTTCAATTGAACTAGAAATGTTCAAAGTTCAAAGGGGTTTAAGGTTTCAACCTTTCATGTTTTGTTATATAGATGTTAGTACATTCCCAAGTTGTGATTTTGAATAACATGATGGATAGGGGGAAATAAAATGTATTGACACTTGTGTGATGAATGATTTTGTGCATTAATTGACATACACCATGAATGTTTGCTACTAAGCATAAAACCATTTGGAGTGCATAATCACAAAACAATAGTAGGAAAATGGTTTTTTGAGCTATAATTCAAATTGATTGACAATGCTTTCTTAACTAATAGACATACACATTTGATTAGAGGCATGGGGTGCAATGGCATGTGTATGTTTTTACCAATCAACTTGACTAAAGTGACATATTTGATTATTTATCAAATCACATATCTAGTCAAGTTGGATGAAAAAATGACCACCCTAGTCAAAATGGCCTATGGGTTTTAATCAAGTGAAACATTTAATTAAGTTGAACATTAAAAATTGACAATCAAATCAAACATCATATGATATTTAATAAATTGTGTTATTTATTCATTAAGTTAATTAGGTTGCCTAGGCCTACTTACCTACCTACCTACCTACCTACTTACTAATTACCTAACCTTTCTATTAACAAACATATAGAGTAATGCAAAAAACTTGATGTGAAATTCAAACACATCACAAAAAAACATGACAAAAATTGTTACGTTTTACTAATGTGGTCCATTGGTCAACCATTTGGTTTATTATGGTGAAGATTAAAGGTTCAATTATTAATACAAATGTAACCCATGTACATGCCTAAGATGTTAGGATAGTTAGGCTAACATCATAAACTTCTTGGGCCACAATTTGGCAATAATAGGATCATGTGAAATATGCAATTTATAAATTTATGTTATTTACAAAAAAATGTTGCGTGTCTAAAATAAATATGAAACACTTATAAGTAGGATGCAAGAACTTCATCCACAGTAAAACCTTGCATCCTATTTATATGTACTTCATACATGTTTTAAATGCACAACATTTGTGTCTAAATAATTTGAACTTATAACAAAACATATTGAACACAAAATTATTATTATCAAGTTGTGATGAAGTTAAATAGGCTAGTTAGGTTACATTAAAGAAGGTAAGGTAAGGTAAAGTAGTGTAGATTAAATGAGGTTAGTTATGCTACTAGTTATACCTACCCACCTACCACAATTGTTATTGATAAAAATCTAATTAAAAAAAAAAATTGGATAAAAATTTGACTAAGGTTGTAAACACTCTATTTTGAACTACACCCACCCTTTAGGTCATTATGTTTTTCAAATATGTTATTGACATCTTTTAGAAAAATCTTATTTATTTTATATTAAATTATTAAATTATTCCTTTGTACTATTATGCTTAAAAAATTATTAAAAATTGGAATTTTTTTTTGTAAGTATTAAAATTTGCTAAAAATCTAAGTATGATTTTTTTAACATTGTAAAAATAGTGGTTACAAGTGTTTAAAATGCCATTTTGTTATTTTTATTCATTAATTTGATTTAAAATTTATAAAAAACTTGAATCAATATATTGAAAATAAAATAATATTTATATATTTTTTCTAAATTGTTACATACACAAGATTACATGTCGATTTCAATTGTTTTGATACATGTTTGTAAAACAACACCTTTGGTCAATGGTCCATTGTGTGTTAATCAAACTAATAAAATTTTCCACTACTTTATTAGGAAGAAGAACCAACCAATCATAACATACATGTTAAAATCAAAATTTCCAAAATTTTAGGATGATTTTTTTTAATGTTTATCCAATTGGGGTTTCTTTTTAATTGAAAAATTTCAATTAAATAATCCATGTTTTCTACTAGAGAAAGTTGCAACAAAAATCAAATGTTTTGATTTCCTCATCACCAGAACACACATTTTAAAAATGTTTTTGTGATCAACAATCTCATTGCCATGATCCACATCCAAGCTATCCAAGTATGAAGTGCATCTTGTGCCACCCCATGTGTTAAACATCCTTTAACAACTAGATATGACCAAGGAAATTTTTTTTAACAATCTTTTGCATGGCATCACAAGCATGAAAAAATACATTAGTAATGAACATGTTGTCCTAGTTCCTTGCATAGAGCAAGTGAAGGTGGTTGATGAAGTTAAACATGTTCAACAAAAATGGAAGATTAGAAAGATAATATTTCTTATTATAATCACTAGTTTTTGTTCTAGCCATAAACCTTACAAGCATAATGACCTAGGCAACTATAGTTCATAAAGGATTAAGTTTTGTTCATTGTTAAAGTGTACTTGTCATTGTTAATGATTGAAAATCCCTTGTTATAATGTCTCATGATGTCACAATGTGATAGAATGACATCTCCATCTTGTAAGTTGTTGTCTAATAATACATCCCAAATATGTTAATTAAGGTGATGGAGCAATATGTGTTTCTAGCCATTGCACATATGTGGCAAAACAATGCATTTTGAACTAATCTAAGGGGCATGGTAATTATTTTTTATGTTTTATTTGTTTTATCCTCTTTGTCCTATATTGTGGGCTAAGTATTAAGCTCAAGTAGTTGTAAACCCATTTTTACAATGTGGGGAATTTGACCAATAGTTGAAACTTTTTTTATTGTTAAAATGGGTTTTAGGTCATCAATGTGTTGGACTTATTTCTCACATTTGTAGTCACCTTTAACCTTGTTGTTACACATCTATGTTTTAAAGGTCTTTAATGTGTCATGGAATATGCAAGTAAGGACATATCAACAAGGCCTATTGTAAAAGACTATGATCAATAGGTCTTGGTGCCTTTTTTAACAAAGCACTTGAACCCTTGGTGTGTAGCAAGCCCTACCCATTTAGCCTCCATCATGTAAGATTCCTTGTGGGGAGTTGAAGTATTAGCTAAGGAACTAGTATATTTTTTTAATGAAATTGAATTATCATTATATTGTTGAATTATTAGGAGTTGATAATGATCTGAAATCACATGAATTATCATTATAGTGTTGCAATCTTTTCTCAATAATATTTTAAAAACTTGTATTGAAACTAAGAGGATTTTTAATGTTGTTGGCATATTGACAAGTATGCAATGTTGTTGACTAAGGGAGTAGAACTTGGACAAACTAATGATGATCTTGAAGAACTAACCAATGATGTGAAAATGGGATAATTTCAAATATTTCTACTTGGGGGTGGAAGAGTATTTAAAGGAGGGCCTATCTGATGGTTATGAGGATGATTGTGAAAAGACTTAATATTGTCCAAATGATTTCAAAGGCCTTGAAATAGTCTATGATGCTCAGTATTTTTCTTTAGTTTAGATATTAAGTCCACACGTAGGCTTGTAGGACATTAAACACAAGTATTCAAAACACAAAGACGTTTATTATTGCAAGTTACAACACTATAACTTTGGATATTTGGTGATTTACAAGTGACTATGGGCATTGAGATATGTTTCAACATTTAAATGGTTGATCATGTCTCTTGTATATAATTTTTGGTCAAAATTCTGAATCCTTGTGAAGATTAAAAGATTTTTCATTTGAATGTGTGTACCATAACCTTAACAAACAAGGTTTATACTTCTTGCTAGAGCAACGTTCATGTCTCTTTATTTGCATGGTGGATCAAATGGTTGTTGATTATATTTATGTAGGATTCAATTGCATAATGATTTTTTTCTACATTGGCACATAGCTATGGAAGGTTTTACAAAAACCCTTTAAGTAAACTTTTTGAATTTGATTAGCATGGTGATATAATTCTAATGGTTAGTGGTTTTGAGGGGTTTTTTTTTTATAGGTAGTTAAAAACAAGCAAGGAGGAGATTGGTGATTGGATGGAGAAGACTGGGAAGCAAGATTTGAACTACTAGAGGAGAGGAATGTGAGTGGATAGGTTTCTATAATTGGTTATGAACTTAATGTGAATATGAGAATGAATCATGTGAATTCACATGTGTGATAGGAACATGGAACTCCATAGTAGCCTATGCATGATAGCGAACTAGTTCACATCAAAATATTTTATTTTCGCTACATAGTCCATGAGTGAAATTAACTAGTGGTTTCGATGAATTAGTTGTTACCATCACACCCATATCAAAATCTAAACAATAGGAATAGGAGACATTGCATTAAATAATGAGGTAAAGTTGTTGAATTGGTAAGTAGAGAATTGCCAAAAGTAATGATGGTGTTTTTTCATCATGATTGAAGGTAGCATAAATGGAGGATTGAAAATCTTTGCTTACCCTTCACTTTTGGTCAGATCACCTACTAGTTATTTCTTCAAGCGAATGAAAATTTATTTGTTTGAATCCTAAGATTTCAATTGTTGATATGTCTATTTTAAAAGAAATTCAAACACATAAATTTTCATAGTTAATGACCAATCAATTTTGAACTTAAATTATACTTTTGTTTTGAACAAGTACAAATTTTGTTTGGATTAAAAATTAAAAGTGAGCTATGAAGGAACATGAAATGTGTCCTCATTTCAATGGTTAATCATGATTTTAGTTAATTATGTTTGTGTAACACTACATGAAATTAAACAACATCGTCAATGGGGATGTTATTGATATTAAAAAATTATTATATATGGATGATAATATCAAAGTCCATAAGCTATATGTTAATACCATTGCATACCCATTCCATGTACTTCAATTATATATACCATACCCTTATACAAATTTGAAAATTATTTTGATACCACTATGCATAATATGTAGCCTCAATTTGTTTTGAACCCTACATATTTATACCAAATTGGTATTTCAAAATTGTGATATCAAATCACTGACATTATGCTAGACTTAAAAACCCAAACCCTATATAAAGGGCTTAACACTTTTAGGTTAGTTATAGGGACAAGTTTAATTGACCTTGGTTTTTCCCATGTTGGGTTCAACTTGGGTCTTGTGGTGATCTTGACCTAGGGTAAGTATTGCGGTGGAATTTGTTCCATTAAATCCATTATACATTATTTTAAAAACTAAATCTAAACATGGATCTAATTGAAAACCTCAAATTGGCCAACATAGGAATTAAAAAAAAAAACTTGAATAATATATTTATCCATAAAGTAGGCAAGTTAGGGGTTATTGTGTGTTTGAGAACAAATGTGTTTTTGTTTCAAATTCTAATTTTTGTTGAACATTTGTGAATTGTGTGTCGAGGTGATAACAAAATGTTGTGAGAGAAAGGCTCTTGGGTTTCAGGTTTGCATGACAAAGGTTTATGTAAAGAAAATGTTGTCATTTCATGATGAGTTTTAAATATTAGTACCTTATGTGGGTAACTTTGAGCATAACCCAAAACTCAACATAAAAAATAAAAGGTAGGTCTAAAGACATGGATTTTAATAATAACTCAAAACTTTAACATGCAAAATAAAATAAAATGTAGACCTAAAAATAGGGTGTTAACAAATAGGAGATCTACTCAAGTGCAAACATAAATCTTTATTGAAAGGAAACTACAACATAATGCTCACAACACGAAACACAACATCAAGAACTCTCCAAGGTTCTTGTCACAAAAATACACAAACTTGTGTAATGAAGAAAAGAGAAGCAAACCATCAACACCAAGGTATTTAACTACAAGACCAAACCACAAATAACCAAACTAAAATAAGTAAAGAAAGTAGTTCAATCTTGTGAAAGTAACCTAATTACTTTCCTATTCCAGTAACTGATGAAACCTAACTAGTTGAGCTTGAATTCTCAACATAAGGTGGCTTTACGGGTAACTATAATTAGACACTAGAATTGAATAGGAAATTGTCCGCATGAAATTGACTAAATCCTTTAATTGGGAAAATCATTTATCCTTGTTGATTTTTATAGACAAGCCTTAATGTGTTTGAAACAATTAACATTGTATAGAATTTTAATGATGTGAACACTTGATTTTACTTTTCATTTGTGAAAATTTAAATATCTAAATGTTTTACATGACCTTCCAATTTACAGTTCCAATAATCTAGGTTGAAATGTGACAATAATATTCAAGTTCAACCTATTGTACCAAAATTCAAATATCTAATCAAACATTCTTAGATGGTAATTTGAAACATCCACATGTAGGTATTACAAAGTTCTAAAAAATGTTCCTATATGTAGGTTAGAAGCATCCTTATGCTGGTATATCATAGAAGTCTTTTGCATATCCTAAATCAATGATAAGCATCTCTCATGTCAATAATGCAAAATTGTCCATGCAAAAAAGTCCACAATGTCCCATGTATGTTGGCTAGTTCCTAGGTTTTCAAAAGAGCCATTGGTTTTGGGTTTAACCATTTTCATTAAAAGGAAGAACAATTGCTTATGGGTCTACTAGTCTAAAATCTTTAAAATTTAAAACCACTAGTTTCAAGGCCTGGTCAAATTTTCTTAATTCCAAGTATTTGGAGCTCATGGGTGTTATCTTGATAAAACTTGTTAATTCTGGGTTCAAAGTTGGTTTTGGGTTTTGGGGTTTTATGGGGAGAAGATGAAAACTTTAAACTTTAAAAATGTATCACTGAATGTTCTAGTTCGGCTTCAAAACAAATTTCCTCCACCCTAGCCTTAGTAAATGACACATACACTGACCTCAAGAAAAATTTCCACCTCTTCACAAGCATATTACTCAAGCTCCTACATTTCATGTTCTAGGATTGTGCATCACTAGAGAATCTTTATTTTCATTCCCTAACTTTTAAACCAAAAAATAGACACAACAACTTTTAATCATCTCCACACAACCCATTTGAAGATATATATATATATATAAACAAATTAATGCAAGCATCTTCATTTTCATTTAGTTATGAAAATTTGAAGAACTTCCTTGTGCATACATTACATCAAGTCTAGAACCTTAAAAAAATAGAAACCTAAAAACTAAAAAGCCTAAAGCTTATGTAAACATGCAATTCTAGCCCATACCTAAAAATGTCAAGGTCTATGAGTTGAACCTTGTGAAAAAACTCTTAAAACTAGATGGGCCTGGTTTTAAAGCAGACCCAAGTCCACGTTAACTTAGTTTTAGTTCTAAAGTAGGTTTAGGTCTATGTATACCCACTTGGGTTTGGGTTTTACACCTAGACCCAATGAACATTGGTCCCCACAATTCATACCCTTGCCATTAGCTTCAACCAAAGATGGTGAAGATCACAACTAAGGATATAAATTCTAGGCATCCAATGAGGTGAAACAAGAGGGCCATTGGTGGGGAAGAAGGGGGAGGGCGAGGTGATTTTTTGAATTTTAGTGGTCCCAATGTGTTCCATATGGTTGCCAAGCATGTTCCCACCAAGTACTTAACAATTATTTATGGTGCTCATATCGTGTTCATCAAGTTCCCATATGTTCCCCCAAGTTAATCCCAATATCACCACATTTTATCCCACATCTTTTGCTCAAAGTTCTACTCTTGCAACTATTGCAGTACATTTTCAAGTTTGGCACTAATTAGATTATTTTTGAATAGGTCAAATTTTCTAGAAATTCTTTGTTTGAAACATCAAATCTAAGGAAATTAAAAGGGAGGGAAAATACCAAAATTGTTGGAAAATCTAGGTTCTTCTTGCTTGAAGCCAATCCACCTTGCAAATCATGCATCTAATAATTGTCAACATTTCTTTATCCTATAATTTGGTGGAAGATTATGTCTCCTCATTGTAGCAAAAAGAAGCAGCTACCTAACAATGTTGTAAATGGTCCCATTGTGTTACAGATTCAGAGTCCGGAGTCCAGACAACTTGTGTAACAAGCTGCCTATATTTTTATTGCCAAAATTATATATATTATATATATTATATATATTATTATTATTAATTGTTGAAGTGGATTTGAGAAACCGAATAATTATTTGACACCCAAGTGCCAAACCTGAAAATATAGTACTATGGTAGGTACTTGTTTTGGGGAGCATCCAAAATGGATCATTTTTCTTTGGTGAGGTCCCATCAAAGAGGTTCATCACCAGGGGAAAACAAGGGGTGGCCTTGCCATTGACATTAAAAGGTCTAGTAAGGCAAAAGAGAAATTATGGAAACTCAAATATTTCACCATGCAAAAATATAGTCTTCAAAAAATCCTTTAAAAGAAACCAAAAATCCTTCAAGATATTGTAACTCTATAACTAATCTCAAGTTTCAACACAAGCTAAAATATCATCTTTCAAAAAATCCTCATGTAAAAATAAAACCGATTACCTAGGGGCCAAAATCGCTTAAGCTACTATACTCTATAATGAATCTAAACACAATATCCTTGCCTTGGTAAGCAAGGCCAAAAAAAGTTGAACCTTGAGAGTGTCCCACACACAATTGATATATATTATTAAATCAAAAGTATACATCAATAATCAAATATAGCATAGCTTTCATAAGTTCTTCCATGAAACATCTAGATGTGGATATTGTCTCATCCCAATAGTAGAAATCACACACATACTCAAAGAGAAACAAAGGGCAAATTCCAACATATATACAAATGCTGATTGGTTACATGGGTTTAACCCTAAGTTCCAAAGAAGTAGAGCACTAATAGTTGATAATGTTGTTGTACTACGAATGCAACCCTATGTCAGCCCAAGGGTTATTAATCACAAAGAGCATTTCAACAATTGTTGGCTGATTGTGTAAACAAAACCACATTCAAAATTTGGCACTTAAAACCCAAAATTTCTTTTCCCCTTGTCAATGCAATGGGATTCAAACATTCTTGAAAAGACTGAAAGAAATTCCAGTCATGACATGATATTCACTTAAAATGTCTATAGATTATGGTTTAGATCACGCCTAACCTTGTCCCTTGTTAGGTTAGGCCCCCAATTATAATAGAGTTTTTAATCCAATTTAGACCAAATTGAAACTTTTTGGAGAAAAAAATAAAAATTTGGCCATGGAAATTGGAGGCAATTTTATGTGTGTGTGTGTTTTTTTCCCAATTTTGTGATGTATCTGAGGTGGCAATCCTCCATTAGCAGATTTAGCCAAAACTGGCATTAACAAAATATGAAAGAAAAAATTATTAAACATCCATATATATTTTGACTACCCTACTTGAACCATTTATATAAATCTGGTGATTTTTTAAGAATATTTTGAAATTTGGTAATTTTTTCCTCAAACCTATTGAATTTGTGACAAAAAAATTCAAAACTGTCACAAGATTGCAAACTTTTGCAGAAAAAAGTTAGAGGCTGGTCCTATATATTTTAAATGAATTACTACAATATGTTCCCTTGATGTCAGGCCACTTGAATACTCATGTCAAAGTGTGTGATGGTTGTTTGCTTGGATATGGTGTCCCCAGCAGTGTTTTATGGTGCATTCACACTTGATGTTAAGTCAGTGTTAAATGAAAATCCAGGTGGCATCCTATGTGGCATCAAATGTTAAATGGGCAATAGCTTAATGTTAAGTGAATGCTAACTTAACATAACATGTTCATGGTAAGTATGTATCATGGTGCATTCACACTTGATGTTAAGTCGGTGTTAAATGAAAATCTAGGTGGCACCAATGTTAAATCGGCCATAGCTCAATGTTAAGTGAATGTTAGCTTAACATAAAAGTTTCATGGCAACTAGGTTTAAGTCCTAAATGGCTAGCCTGGTGTTGGGGGACTCAACCCTAGAGTCCCTAACACCAAGTGTGAATGCCCCTTAAGTCCTAAATGACTAGCACAGTGTTAGGGGACTCTCCAGGAGATGCAAGCATTACTGATATCAGGCTTACATTTGACTCTCAGCTTGTGTGCCCTTGTTTTGGTAATGTCCTCACCCAGCTCGAGCTTTATCATATACATAACAACCTTGGAGAGGTTTCATAGTGGAAATTGAGGGCACCTTATATTTCATAATTTCTTTTGGCGGCCATCATTAATGGAACTGGATTGGTAGTGTGGCAATGCTAGATTTTTGCCAAGCAATTTGCTTACTGAGGAAGCTAACGAGGTGTGAATGTAATAAGGCAGCAAAGAGGATGGATATTCAAGAGCTGAAGTCCCTCAGTTATTACTTCAGTGGGTGCATTAAATTTCAACACAGCAGCTAAGAAAAATGCATGTAGATTTTGGAATTTATTTTAGGTTAGGCTACTCTGAGGAGAACAATGTGAAGCACATCTTTCATACAGTACATGATATTTTCTGATCCTCATGGTATGCTATTGAATGGGTTCTTTTTATCTTTGAGTGCTGGTACATATCTTGTGAGGGAATGCAAGCACCTCTGTGTTTCCACTGCTGTTGCATCATATGTGTGTGCATGAGCTCTTTGTCGGAGGATCTCTTCTCGGAAATTTTGGAGAATACAAGGGCTGAAGTCTCTGGCATTTTTCTATTTCTAATGTATGGGTTGATTCCACAGGTTTCTACTGAATGGGTTGTTTTTTTTTCCAACCTGAGTGTTATCAGATCTTGTAAGAAAAGGCAAGCACCTTTGTGTTTCCTCTGCTGCTGCTGCAGCATGTGTGTGTGCTGCATGAGCGTTTTGCAAGGTCTGATCCCATCTCACAACCCATGGCTTTGTATTGATGATTGGTTGGGAAAGTGGGTTGTTCATTTTCTTTGCTTTGAATACCAGGCAGGCCCTTGTTATTCCTTCAGTCCCATCAGTCTTAGTAAAATACAAATTCAAATTCAGTCTCTGGTGTTGGAGGCAAGTGGTGAGTAGTTAGGGTTTAGGGTTTTAGGGAAGTGGTGAGCAGCATGTGCGTGGCTGGCATGGTGTGGAGAAATTCTTCAACTTGTATTGCGTATTTTAGTGGGTTCCTCTTTTGGGTGATAAGATGGCAAGAAATATTTCAACTTGTGAATTACGAGCTAAATATTACTTGGAGTAAACCTATTGTATATCCGAGCTTAGCTCAGTTGGTAGAGCGGAGGACTGTAGTTGTGCAGAAAATCCTTAGGTCGCTGGTTCGAATCCGGCAGCTCGGAACGTTGTTTTTTTTTCAGTTCTTATTTTTTGTTTGAAAAAATTTCCGATCTTAGGAGTTGTATTTCTTTTCGGAGCTTTTTATGGCTTCCCTCTCGTTTCCTCTTTTACTCAAAAGTGTTGCAAAAAGTTTCCATTCCCTGTTTGTGCCCTAAATTAGTAATGTCTCTTTCTAGCTTGGAATGTCGATTACTATTTGGCATAATTTTTTTCCTCGTTTATGGTATTGCAACTTTTTCACCTTCGAAAATTAGAATATTAATTTTGCCATTGTAATAACACAACATATATATATATACATAAAAAAAATCACCTTGGAAAATTAGAATACCTATTTTGCAGTTGTAACACAATATATATGTGTGTGTATGTGTGAAATTTTGGGGGATTATGTCCATTGTAATTTGATCAAAATACATTTTCTGTTCATAATGATATTGAAATTTTTCAACTAGGAAATTTGCAAATAGTTGTAAAAAGATGCACACAATTTTTTATTTTTTATTTTTATTTTCTCTCTCTCTCTCTCTCTCTCTCTCTCTCTCTCACAAATTGTAAATAATTTATCAATGGCAAAATGTACATAACCAGGGTGAACTAGCACATTCAGTGGTGCCTCCCTCCCTAAACCCTAACCTTTGGTAAAACCCACGCATTGGGAATAATGCTAATAATATAACATAAATTATTTTCTAAATTAGATTTTAAAAATCTTTTCCCAGTTTTTTTTCCAAAAATTTATTATACTCCCCTCTGGTGTCAAATTCTTAAATTGTGGAGGTTGTTGGATTCTTGGTATAAAGAGTGATATTTGTGGGCAAAATCAGCAAGCAAAGCTTTGAGAAATTTTTATTTTGAATTCTTCCCATTCTAGAGGTTGTTCATAGGCACAAGGTGCAATTGGAAGTTGGAACTTATGTAACAAGTCTTTAGCAACCACATTCTTGAACAGCACCAAACTAGGAGACTATTTATGTGCATTTATATTCCCACATCCCCATTGCTTTATATTCAAAACTACACAAAGCTTCATAGCTCCCCTTGGACAAAACCCCTCCAACATAATATGGAATTTGCTCTTATCTTTGTTTGTTACCCCATTGAGTAGGTTCACTAGGGGGATAACAAAACCCCAATTCAGCTAAGTCATTTTTTTAATAAGTTTTTTGAAATGTTTGTACAATGATCATTTTAGCCATTCACATGCCTGAGCAACAACCTCCAACTCATTATCATTTGGACAACATAATTTGCCCCCCACGCTAAATGCCTCCATCATAGTTTTTGCTTTTAGTTGCACATGGATTTTCTTTTATTATTTGAAGATTTTCATCCTGAGCAAGAGTTCAAATTTTCTTTTGAATTGATTAAGGTGCCATTGAACCATTTGTTTAGTAGCGGTCTTTCAAGCATGGTTTTCAAACACTTTCAAGATTGTTTAAAACCTAGAAAATTCAACAAATGGTTTCCTACAATTATTTCAATTATGTTTTCACATCAGTCAAAACCATATTCCCCATCGAAATGCATGTGTTTTGGGAGCATCACCTTTTTGGCAGTGCCCAAACCTTTTTGGTGATGTATGACCTATTGCAATTGTAAAAACGTTATATTGTTTCATTAACCACACATTAGGCCTTCAATTTCAATGCATCTTTTTCATCACCAATTTGGAATTACTACCAAAGGAGGTTGCAAATTTGTGGTCCATGGCAATAGGTGTGCCATTGACCTCCACCTTGACTATGTTGTTTTGCAAATCAACATTGCCAATCTGTTATTTGTTCAAACAAGTGATGCTCCAAAATGAAAAGGTGAATTGCTTAACCACTTTTTTTTGTTTGTTTTTTCACAATTTGAATCCCCTTTATATTTCACCCATTGCAACCAAAAAGGTGATGTCACCAACATCCCATTGGCCATAAGCACTCACCAAGGTGATCTTTTACAGGGTGCATTGTTTGCCATTGTCAATTTTTGACTATTACAAACAATTACTCATTTTCACCACCACAATAGATGACGCTCATATTTTAAACCCTTCAACAAAGGTCACCTTAACTTTTGAATATTTAGCCTCCCAACTTGATGCCATAGTAGGTTGTTTAATGTAATTGCACAACTATGTGACTTGGTCCCCATTTAGTTTCCCTATTGAATTAAAAAGTTTCAATTACATTATTATAGGTGGAGGCC
The DNA here is from genome assembly GCA_963921925.1 of Sphagnum tenellum. Lineage (NCBI taxonomy): Eukaryota > Viridiplantae > Streptophyta > Sphagnopsida > Sphagnales > Sphagnaceae > Sphagnum > Sphagnum tenellum. Next base: position 13,319,639 of record OY998153.1, read on the forward strand.
ATTTTCATCCTAAGTTGAATTGTGGTAGTGGGGTTGGCCACATTTCAACTTCTTCCATTCATTGATCCCCCACCATCCCAAGCTTGATTTACTTACAATTGTAAGCATATGATTAATTATGTTTTCAATAAGTGATGAATTTAGTTAGGATTTTTTTTAATTAAATTTTTATCATGGTACTAATATAAATGTTGGGTCATCCATGGCATATCATAGTTGTTGGGGTTGACTTTTGATAAACAACAAATGGTAAAAAAATATAATAATGATAGACTACGAACAACAAAGTTGAAAGCAAAAACAACATACCCTTTGTATTTTATTAACTAGTCCATATGGGAACTAAACACCCCCCATCCCCCACCACATCCTTTGAAGCACCTTTAAACTCTTAATTCAAATGTGAGTCCCAAAATGAAAACAACAGAAGGAGTTGGGGCATGTTCCTTCAATCATAACATTTTGGAGGTAAAAAGGGCAAGTTGGAGCTCTAGGATGGGGACTAAAAGGAGTGACAAACATATCAATTACTCATATCAATATTCACAAACCAAACAACAAGTTGGTTAATGCATAATTGGAACATTTTTGGTGCACAAACGACCCACACACATACACAAATTCACAAGATTCACCATGATCCAAATTTGGGGGAAGCTACCACCTTCCCCCTTATAATATTCTTTATGGTTCACCACAAGGGTTACACCTAAATGTCATTTTTCTTGGGACTCCCAAATTAGGGTCCTAAAAATCTTGAAATTGGAATTCCTACCACTTTGGACGCCCATAATTTCTTTTGAAGACTTGCAATTGAAATGATGTTTAAAACAAAGTTGTAACCCTTGTTGAAAGCTTTCCAATGATATGTGGCATGCTTCTTGTACGCACATAATTCAAGGTGATTCCCAACTTTTAATGGTCAATAGTCAAATTGACATTTTGACTCTTGATCTTTCTTTCTGCCACAATTTGTGTCATAAGTGTTCAAATGGATAATGCAAGCCTAATTTAAACATTTATGTCTTAAGGGCTTTCCAACATTACAAGGAAGTCTTCAATCTAATGAATTTTGACCCCTCAAACCATTTTTTAAATATTCAAAAGTCCAATGGGAATGTACTTGGGAATGTGTGGATTCATTCCCTCACACTCTCCTGTAATCCTGGGAATGTGAATGTGACCCCTAGGTTGTATTATCGGCTCAAACCTTTCCATGCCTTTGCCTTGGTCGTAAGCTTATGGCTAAGATCAAGACATCCTTTTTTGTTGAACCCCTTGCCTTGTGTTAACAATTTGGTCTAAATATCATTGTTATAAACATTCATCCTACCTTTTATTCTTTTTTTTTGCCCTTGCTTTCACCTTTTTATTCTCCTATTTCGCCCTTGCATTCACTTTTGGCAATTAACAACTTTGTTGTTTGGTTTGCCTTTTATCATTGTACCATATCAACCCCACCCCCTACCCACTTTGAACTTGGTTTCCCCCACCATGTGATGCATCTTCAAATTTGATTGATCCCCCAAATTCTCCTCCAAATTCAACTTCCCACTTTATTCCTACCATAATTAATCTATAAAGTTTATAATGTTTTATTTCCTAACCCACACATTTAATCATGCGTTATTATTATTATTTGCAGTGAGTACCTTTTCCATCTTGTGAATGTGAATTCAACTAATGAAGTTTATGTCAACATCAATGTTCATGTTAACCATTACAAATTGGTATCCCTAATATTCCAACTTTCATTTCAACCTTCGTTATTTCCCTTTTCATAACAGCTTGGGATTAGATCTTTAATCTTGACATCCTAAGGGCCTTTCACCTAGGCTTTTCATGGCCATACTTATATTCCCACATCCCCATTGCTTTATGAAGAAATACAAAGAATTTTTTGATTCCCCTTAGACAAGACCCTTTCAACATAACATGGCATTTGTTCATCCTAATTTGTTAATGGTGTTTTGTGCTACCCCCTTGAGGAAGTTCAATAGGGGATAATGAAACCCAAATTTGGTTCAATCATATTGAAATAGGAAATCAAAAATGTTTGTAAGATGATCATTTTAGTTGTGCACATGCATTAACAACAACCTCTACCTTGTACTCATTTGGATAACATGACTTGCCCCCACCCCCATGAATGCCTCCATTGTAATTTTGTTCTTGGATGCACAAGTCAATATTATTGAGTAGCTTAAACATTAGCCACATTCTCCCATGCCCCCTTTCATTTAACACTATTTTTGCCTTCATTGCCTTTCATCCCCCTTCCAACAAGGATTTTCTTTTATTTCTTGAAGATTTTTAATTCAAGCAAAGCCTTGAAATTTCTTTTGAATCATTTAAGGTGACATTTAACCATATATCCTTTTTTTTTTTACTAGAATGTATTTCAAAAACTTTCAAGATTGTTTCCACTTAGAAGATTTAGTTATTGATTTATTACAATTATTTCAATTCTATTCCCACATAACTTGAAGCCATGTTCCCATCAAATTCCTTATGTTTTGGGAATGTCACATCTATTGGCAATGGCCAACCCTTTTGGTGATGTATGACCTAGTGCAATACAAGAAACATTATATTGTTTCACTAGCCACACATTGTGCTTCCAATTTTGAAACATTTTTCCATTATATATATTCGTTCACTAATCTGGAGTTCCAAAGGAGGTTGCAAATTTGTGGTCCATAACATTAATTGTGCCATTGACCTTCACCATAACTAGGCTGTTTTACAAGTTGATGTTGCCAATATGTTCAATTATTTTTCCAAGTGAGTGATGTTCCAAGAATAAAAAGAAAGAGGTGAAACTAACCAACTTTTTTTTTTTGTTAATTATTTTCACACTTTTGAATTCCCTTTATAATTCACCCACTATAATCAGGAATGTGATGTCATCAACATCATGTTAGCCATGGGCACTCACCAAGGTGATCCCTTAAGGGGTGCATTGTTTGCCATTGTTGATTTTTGAACACTATGAAAAAAAACATCTTGTTTTTCATCTTTTCTTTTCCCCACCATATTAAATAATAACCATATATTAAACCTTTCAATGGAGGTCACCCAACTTTTGGGTGTTCAGCCTCCAAACTTGAAGGCATAGGTTATCTAGCATAATTAACCTTTTAAAAAAAATCCTAACTAGTTTCATCGTTGGTTGAAAACATAATTAGTCATATGCCTATGGTTACAAGTAAGTCAAATGTCGAAATGGGCAAAGATAAAAAAGTGGACGAAAATAAAAATGTCATCAACCCCACCATCACAATTCAACTTACAATGGAAATGGCTACATCTTTTGTACTATAATTGAAACTCATTGTCAAAGGAAAGATTTTTAGGATTGAATGTGGCAAACCCTTTGAACTTTTCATTCCCCAAATGTTCTTTACACAAACACATAAAAACCATCAGCTTGTTTATGTAAATAATTGAATTTTTTAATTTTAAAGGCATGAATTGGTCCCTTGGGTGTTAATCTTTGTAACTTTTTTGTTCATCACATTTGAAACTCTAAAATTTAGTGTTGAAATCGTTAGAAATGAAAGGTCAACATGTGTGTGATATGTGATGACAACATCAATTAAGGTGTGAACCTTGTATTTGGAAAAAATCATGGTAACAAAAAGTTTGTTGTGCAAATGAAAGGACCATGTGAAATTGTTCACATGCCATTTAAAATCCAACTTCTCGAACAATTGATACAATGACAGCATGCACCACATCATGCATGTGTCCATGTATGTTCACTACCATGTGTACATTTCAAAAGTTGAATGCCAAATGAGTCAATTGGTTGTGTACACACACAACAAAGAAAGCTTGCCATTGACAAATGCGAGATCCCTAATAAAATTTAAAGGATAGTAGCAAAAATTGCTAATGGTAAGCAAAAGATGAGGATGGTCAGTAAAGCTCTAAGTCATGAAGCTTGAACAATGAAAAGAGGTGGGTTCAATGAATTTCAAACACCTTTTCAAAAGGAATGTTGATGCACACATTTCAAAATGGGATCTTTTAAGTGTTGAAATGATTTACCAATGGATTGCTTGAATGGGGGGAATGTTCAAACCAAGGTAAACAAAAGGTCATGAATTGCCAATAATTATTGTTGAAAAACTAAATCACCATTGTTTATATGGGCCAAGGTTTTAGAAAGGAAAGGATGTTGGTTAAACAAAAACCTCGAAGCAAAGGTCGAAGCAACAAGGGCCCAATTATTTAGGAAAACAATTGGAACATAACGAGTTGACAATATGAAGCCACCACCCTTCAATGAGAGAGGGGCAAGATTGATTTTGAACCAACACCCATTGGAGATTTTCAAAAGACCTTGGGTCAACAAGATGTTCAAACATCTAAGCCAAGGAGAAATCAAAAGATGAGAGGTGAAGCAAGGAAATTGAGGGTAGGGAGAATATATGGAGGACATTGAGCAAAACATCATGTGAATATCTCATAGACTATTTGGATATCATTTAACTTAATAAGCAAATCTACATGTATAATGTTTTCTAATTAAAAAGTTTGGATGAAAGATAAAATGAATGAATATGATCATATGAGAACACCCAAATTTTTTATCCCCTTTAAAGGAATAATAAATGAAAATGGGTTTTAAGTTTTTATGGTGATACCAATATAGGTGTTGGGTCATCCATGGCATACTATAATCATTGTGGTCAACTCCTAGTAAACAAAAAAATTGTAGAGATATGTAACAATGGTAGACCAACAACAAGGTTGAGAGTAAAGACAACACACCATTTGAAGAATGTCAAAACCTTTGAAAAATTATTTATTGTATTAGGAGGTAAGGTAACAAGATAACAATATATTGTATAGGAGAAAGGTTTATTAGCAAACCCTTCACCTACATAAAACATTGCCATAATAGTGAGACTATAAAAAAATAGCGTTGCAATGATAAGGACAATGAAAAAAGACATGTTGGCGAGTAACTTTCACCATGTGGATGTTCCTTTGACAAGCTTGAAATTGTGTTACTATTCTTGCAAATCATTATGATGTCAACAAACATGGTTTACTTATTCCGTAGAGGGAGTAAAATATACAAAGGAAAAAAATGCAATAGTGCTTTACATATCTCATATTGATTAGTTGTGTAGGTCCTTCAAAGTTGAATTTTTTCTTTTGTGATGGGCATCATATATTGGTCCATCACATAATCAAACTTTGGACAGTCCCAAAATAAACATCTTATATTCACTAAGGGCTGCTTATATAGGTCATAAGAGTAGAACTTATGGCAAAAGAATATGGGATAAACTGAAGAGCTATTGGGTACATGTTGAAGCACAGGTTGGGAACAAATTGGGAACAACAAAATCCCAACACCCGTAAAAGAAACAAGGGGTGTGTCACACTCTGGCCTTGCCATGTACACTAAAAAGTATCTTAAGGCAAAAGAAGAATTATGGAAACTCAAATATTTCACCATTCAAAAGTATAATCTTTCAAAAATCCTCTAAAAGAAACCAAAATCCTTCAAGATATTATCTCTCTATAACTAATCTCAAGTTTCAACATAAGCCAAAAATTATCTTTCAAAAATCCTCAGGTAAAAATAGACCTTTTACCTAGGGGCCAAAAATCCCTTAAACTAGTATACTCTATAATGGATCTAAACGCAATATCCTTGCCTGGTAGGCAAGGCCCAAAAAAGCTTGGGCCCCCCTGAGTGCATACTGCCTCACCTCATTGGCTGCAAGAATTTTTTTTGCCTACATGTGTTCTTTGATGTCTTAGTTAATGGCAGGGGAATGAACTATGGGTGTGTATTCTACCCTAGGGTTATTTTCATCACTAAATCATCTTACAAATATCCAAACAAAATTTCCATAAAAATATGACAATATCATAGCAGATCATGAAAATAATAATAATTTCAAATTTATAAGAACCAACTAATTTTTTAAATAAATAAATAACTCATTTTGACCATGTGGAGACTGACTCTAGGCTATAATAATGCGGGGTAACATGCTCCTCCAATTACACTAAAAAGTTGGAGCTGAGGCTTGTGCCATGTCCTCCAGTGGCGCATTTGCTTTCTCAAACCGTTCCACTGGAACGGAACTGGAAAAATTACACTGTGTAACATGCCCTCCAACTACACTAAAAAGATCGGAATTGAGGCTTGAGCCATCCGAGCGGGGCATTCAGTGTAGGAGAAGGGCCCGAGTACAGGCCCTTCGGTGATTTGAGATTTGTGCCTGAGGCCGGTAAGGCGAGGGAACAGATCAAAAATCACAGAACAGCCTGTACTTAGGTCCTTT
>OY998153.1:13326152-13458757 GCA_963921925.1 Sphagnum tenellum
ACCAGCTCACAGTCGTCATGGATGTTGTTGCAAGAAAACAACAACAACAACAACAACAACAACAACTACAATTGCAGACTTTCTCCAGTGCCTGCAGCATCCACTAGCTTTTCTAGCACCCCATCCTTGGTGCCCAATTCCCTTGACCTGCTGCATAGACCGTCAAGACTTCTTCACACTCAAAGAGGTAGTACAGACTTCTTCATGGTGTTTCTCCTATAGTTCTTTTGAGCTTTGTTTTGTTCTCAACTTATTTCTTTGAGATCTGCTGCCATGCATGTTCTTCTCCTTTCTTCCGGAATAATTGGGTCTTCTTCCTCTTCTTCTTTGTGTTGGTTTCGTGCAGCAGGCAGATTGGGTCTTCATGGTTCGCCGCTCATGTTTTACAGTGATGATGCCATCCAGGAAGCTGCTTGCAGTAGTAGTAGTGGTGGTGGTGTGAATCATCGCAGCAGCTCCTCATGCTCATGCAGACCTCGCGGAGGTCCACTTTCAGTTATCTTCTCCAGTTTCTTCAATTGTTGGCTTCCTGGTCTGCATGACAGCAGCAGCTTAGAATCCAAGGCCTCATGGGCGAAAATTACTAGAGCCGACGCACTTCTAGAGCTCAGTAAGAGACAGCAATCAGCTCTTATGGACAAACAAGAAGCAATTGAGGTTCTGGAACGAAAGCTTCAGCAACTACAGTCAGAATCCATGAAACCTCCGGAACTACTGCAGCTGCAACAAGCAGGAAAACAATCGCTTTCAAAGCTGTTGACCCAGGGCATTGCAGATGATGATCATCACCAGAAGCTGCTATTGCACAACTTCGAAATCCCTGACTCCACCACAGCTTCTTCAGATCAGACCTCTACATCTTCTTCTTCTAGTTACCGGTTCCCAGAAAGCACTAGTACTGAAGATCACTCACCACAAGCTGCTGCTGCTGCAGCAATTAGAAGAACCCAACAAGAAGCAACTGCTGCTGCAGCAGCAGCAGCATCCAGCTGCATCTCTTCAGTTAACACCAAAGACGCTTCTTCAAAGGAAAGTATAAGCTCATCAGTACAGGAGGATGAGGATCAGGAGACCAAAGAATTTTCTGCAGAGGAAAGAAGCCCATCACAGGAGGATCATGAAACCAAAGCATTTTCTGCAAAGGAAAGAAGCTTTAGAAGCTCGTCACAGGAGGAAGATCACCTGGAGAGCAGAGCATTTTCCACAAAGGAAAGAAGCTCAAGGAGCTCATTACAGGAAGATCACCAGGAAACTAAAGCATTTTCTACAATGGAAAAAAGCTCAAGAAGCTCGTCACAGGAGGATCAACAGGTGCCCAAAACATTTTCTGCAAAGGAAAGAAGCTCAAGGAGCTTATTACAGGAGGATGCTGAGGAGACGACCAAAGCATTTTCTGCAAAGGAAAGAAGCTCAAGGAGCTTATTACAGGAGGATGCTGAGGAGACGACCAAAGCATTTTCTGCAAAGGAAAGAAGCTCAAGGAGCTTATTACAGGAGGATGCTGAGGAGACGACCAAAGCATTTTCTGCAAAGGAAAGAAGCTCAAGGAGCTTATTACAGGAGGATGCTGAGGAGACGACCAAAGCATTTTCTGCAATGGAAAGAAGCTCAAGAAGCTGGTTACAGGAGGATTCTGCAGGGAGGGAGGTACAGAATGCTGCTGGTGCTGCTGCTGATCATCAGGTGCTGCAGATTCCAACTTGGAATCCTTCGTCGGGACTTGAATGTATAAATCTGACAGAAAAGGAACATTTATTTGAGATGGGTGTTATGAGGGCGAGAGTTGCAGTTCGGTATTTCTGCAAATTGTTCATGAAACAGATGGAAATCTCTGGCTACTCGGTTTGGAGGACACTTCAAGCTCTCGATCCGGATGCTACATTTGCCAAGCAAGAGCATACTGCATATGCACTTGAGTCAAACCTCAACAAGGTAATTTTTTTTCTTCTTTTCTTTCTTTCTTTCTACTGTTGGGCAGTTTTTTTATTTTAGAAAATAAAATCTGATTTTTTTTAATAACCTCCAATGTGGCTATTAAAATAGATTGGAAATTACAGAACTGTCTGGCGGTTCTGGTTTTCTGCAAAAAAGCTTTGGAATCAGAAAACCTTCCAGTTCCAGTTTTTTGGAAAAAAGGAAATTAACAAATTTCAGAATTCTTGAGAATGTCTAGTTCTGGGATTTTTTTGGATAATTTCCAGAATCAAAGCGCCTCCAGTTAGAACTGTCTTTTGGAACTGGTTGGTGGTTTTCATAAAATAACTGCCAATGAACTGGTTTTTGCTTGGGCTTTGTGTTTTGCAGGCTATGTACCATTGCTTTGAGAATGATAGCTTTGATGATTTAGGGTTAACCTTAATAATCGATCCAAGCAAGCGATGCAAAGCACGGTTTGAGGAGTTTCAACGCATGAGACTGGTGGATGCAACCGATGCAGCAAACTTGAAACATCAGGATTTTGAGCCAAAGTTCTTGGCGTTCTGTGAGCGGAAAATGCGGGAGATGTGGTTTTTGTTCCCATGGAACATTGTCTTCAAGCATTCAGATGAGAGGAAATTGTTTACGGGGGCATTCCTTGATGCTGCCAAATGCATATGGTTACTCCATTGCCTTGCTTTCTCATTCCACCCAGCAGCAAACATTTTACGAGTTGGAAAGGGTATGCCAATCAATCCGCGACACATTGAGACTATTGTCCCATTGGCAATTCCATGTGAAAAATGTGGTAATGTCGCTAAAGTGCAGTTTATGACTGTGCCTGGATTCCAACTCAATCAATCGGTGATCAGATGTCAAGTTTATCAGCATTTGCAATGCCCGTAGTAGTAAAGAACTAATAATGCATTTGCTTTAATATGGCTTTGCTTTATGTGTTTATTTGCTTTCCTTAGACACGGTGGAGTCTAGAATAGAATTAGTACACAACATTTCTCATGTCCAAAGAGATTGTTAGGTTACACTAACGAAAAATATTAAGGTCTGTGGTAGCAGATTGTGTCACCTTCGTGACCTCATTATATGGCATAACCTTCGGGTAATGATTATACACTACTAATGGTGACCAAAATGTGTCCCCAATTGTCACTTCGGAATCTTAAATCTTGATAATGAAATCTTAATATGGGAAAAAATAATGCTGTTGACACCATGGGTCACAAGTGCCAAAATTTGAAATTAAGTGTTTGTTAAATAAGTTGGGTTTATTTTTTTAAAAATAAAACATGATTTTTAAATGAACAAGACTTGATGAAGATAGAAAAACCAAAAGGCCAAATTCAAATATCACATTTAAAAATTTGAATATAAATCATTTGTTACTAAAAATTATACCATCAACAACATTTAATTTCATTTTTTAATGCACCTCAAATCAAAAGGATACTTTATTAAAAAAAAAAAAAAATCTAGTGAAAAAAAATAGGATTAGACTTGTCAAATTATATATAGTCTATAAAAAGGATTCCGTTGCCGGGACTCGAACCCGGGTCTCTCGGGTGAGAGCCGAGTATCCTAACCACCTAGACTACAACGGAAGATGAATTTCAACTTTTAGTTGTATTTTTTAAACCTCAAATTACACATGGATACAGTGTTCCCTTGCAGATCTTGAGACCAAACATATAACACCATAATTCTTTATTGATGGAAAGTTTAATCAAATCCTACCTAAGGACCACCAACTGTATTGAAGGATTCAATTTTGGAAGCTGGGCTTTGCATTTGTTGTTGTGCCATAACCATAATTCTTTACTGTTGGAAGGTTGTTTAAAAGGGGGTTTTGGATTTGATGGCTACTAACAGCTTTGATCTGAACACCCTAAAAGTGTACTGAGAACTCATCCCACCCCACAGTTCTATTTTACAACAAATCCATAGTGTATCTCTATAAGATTGCAGACATAACTTCACAACAGCACTTTGAAGGTAACCACCATTCTGTCAGTTGCTGCAAAACCGAAAATAACATGACAAAGGATAAGGAAAGTTATAACCTTCTGAGTGTCACTCACAAAACATGAGATCATCACTTTCATGATGAGTGGGAGTGACTAGCTGCAGGAGTCACCCACAAACATAATATAGAAAAGTATATAATGTATTAATAAGCACTGAGACTTTGTAATTACTTATGATTAAAGGATTTAGAGAATCCAGTACAATAAGGTTATGGATATCCTAGAACTGACAACATAACAGAAACCAATCAGCAGGCATGGGAAAGAGGAGCCCTAGCCCAAGAGAAAGGATAAGTGTATATATCTACATAACAGTCTGCTGAAAATTTGGGCAAATGACTGAAAAAACCTCTATGACCTCAGCTTCTGTTGTATTTCCGGAAGCACCACATGATTTGATATTGGCTAGCATTCAGTAGACACATGCAAACCAAGAACCAATAACAGTCAACAATGCACAAAGAGTTCTCCAATGTAGACAGCAAGGATTTGCCCCCCAGCAACCAAAAAGTTCAGTAAGAATTGAAATCTAGATTTAGTGGCTACAACTTCTGATCATCACACCACCTGACAATGAAATAAGGACCAGCTATTTACAAAGCACAGTCTACATCACACCAAGAACACTTAATCAGGAGGTCTTCAATGAGAGGCAGGAATCATAGATTTGAGAGCACCAGAATGGACTAGTCTTGTGACTTCCATGTTCAAAGTCATACAAGGGAAAGACAGGACCATCAAAACACATAGATCTAACATCACAGGACAATATGTATTTGATTCTGTACACAACCCTAAAGAACAGAGGAACATGACATCAATGGTCATTTGCATTCTCAGGGACTTTCAACAGCAACATGTATGGCGTTGACTGCCTATGGTAACATCTCCAGTCACTTCATCAACTCCCTGAAATCGCTGCAATGGGCGGCAGAGGCTTATATCAAACATGAACCATCATACCAATTTGCTGCTGTCACAAGGCTGACAGTAATGAGAAAAAGATGCTGGCTAACTCAACAAAACCCCAAAGAGGTCAAGAAGAAACATAAACATCAAAAGAGAGAGACAAAGGGAATGGTGACTGGTTTGGTGATATTTGATCATCTTGTTCATTGTGAGTTTCCACAGAAAGATGCCAGGCCTTCTTCTTATGCCACATCCACAAATTCACTGTAGATCTGTTTGAAAGATCAAACAAAGCCCAATCTATCAAAGGCTCTTTTAGGGTTCCCAGACAAGGCTGTATGGCAACATCCTGCTACTACCTCCATTGAGCAAGCTTTTCTTATAGGTAATATCTTCGACCCCCCCTCCTACCATACAGCAGTCTAAAGTAGTCAGGAATCCTTATTGAGTGTCAAAGGATCCAAGATTCAATGACAGAGAATCGTGAAAGAAAAACTGCAGAGACTCTCTACACAACACCGGTGTAAAGAACCAAACCCTAGAGATGAAGATGCATGCATTTCTTTCGTTGTTTTTTCACAAAGTTCTCCACGGCTTCTCTTCAGCTATAGAGACGACCATACCCTCGAGTTCAGGCTCAAGAATGATCTGACAACCGAGGCGGGAATGCGGATCAGCCAATTTGGAGAACGTCCTGGCTTGCAACACGTCCAACTCATCCTCCGTGCGAGGAGGCAGTTTCACCAGCCACTCGTTGGCGATGCTTACCTCGCATTCACCATTACAAGCAGTGATATCCTCCAGACGATGACGCTCAGGATCGAACAGTCCGCTCTGCACCAGAGTCCTCAACAACGTGTGCCCCGTCAGTCCTTTCACCACATGCCGTTCCCCGTCCTCGTCTATGGCTGTCATCTCCAGCATCCGGTCCGACACTTTGGCCGATCTTCCTGCTTCTCTCCTGGTACTCTCGTGTGTAACTTGCACGGCCGGCGCAGCCGCCGTTGCCGCATGTCGCACTGCTCGCTGCAAGCATCTCCGCCCTGCGACCATCGCCATCGCCATCGCTGCAACGCTCTAGCACTCTCTCCTCTGAAAGCTAGCAACCCTAATGTGTCCTGGCCAGTGTTGGGCGGTTCTCAAAACCAGGGAAATATACCCTCAGGTTATCATCTCGGGTACATATACCCCCCCCCCCCCCCCACCCAGCTGTTTCTCAAAATAACCGGTTTTGGTATACAGCCACGGTTCCCAACTTTTTAGAAGTCAAAAACTGGCCAAAGAACCGGAGACACTATACCAGTTCTTTCATGAAGAAATAAACAGAACCGGAGGTTCTTTTATTCTTGTATTTAATTTTCCTCAAAGAACTGGAACCGGCCATCCTTTGTTAATTCTGAAAAATTTCCAGAAATGGAACCGGCGGTTCTTTAAAATTCGAAGAATCGCCATGCACTGGTCCTGGGCAGGAACGGGTATATCTACCACGGGCAGGTGCGTATGTTTCAGAACTCCCGGTTCTAAATAAAACCATATTTAGAACAACATACCTGTATATCTTAGGATCCCGGTTCTCATTAAAGCCGTGTTGTTAGAATATGCCTGTATGTCATAGGACCCCGGTTCTCATTAAAACCGTATTGTTAGAATACGCCTGTATGTCACAGAACCCCCGGTTCTCAATAATAGTGTTGTTAGAATATATGCCTGCATGTCAACAGGACCCGGTTCTAATTATATAACTGTAGTAGTGGGAATAGAAGCGTTGCGCAGTTATTAGAATTTTAAAAGAACCGCCGGGTTTTATTTTTCAATAGTTTAGGATCAGAGAGAACCTCTGGTTTCAGAACAAGGACATCACCAGAACTAGCAGTGCGAACAGCAGTGACAGACATTCAGAAAGGTACAAAGTAGAGACTTTCAATGGCAGGAGTTTGAGAACTACAGATGAAACAACATGCTTGTTAGCAACCAAATTGCTCAAGCAAAAACTAGTAACTACTCACAAAAGCAAAAAAAAATTGAGAAAAATTGCATAAACCACAGTGTAATATGCCACATTGCAATACGGAAGATGGGTTTTTGGGTGTTGTATATCAATTGAGATTTCAAAGATAACTCCACAAAAACACTTTGAATCTAACTGTTATGTCAGTTCCAGCCAAATTCAAAACAAACATGACAAGATTGAGTGTGGGTGCAACCTTGTGATTCTCAATTCTGAAGTATAAAATTACCAACCTGAGTGTGGGTGCATGCAACCTCTGATCGTCACTCCCTTAAGTATCAAAGTATCAACTTTCTCATGAATGGCTGTGACTGGCTGCCATTCCTTGGACTGCATTGGCAGCTCCCATGGTAGGTGGGTGTCGATAACTATACAATCATCTGCTCAAAAGTTTGGGTTTAAACCCAAGGTACAAAAATTCACATCTTGAGTTTCTGTCACATTTCCAGAAGCAAACAGAAGAAGAAGAAGAAGACTGAGTCATGATGTCAGCTCTATGCCCACAGACTCTATGCCTACATCTGCTACCAATCTGCTACAGCTTAGGTTAACACTAAAACATAAACTCTGAAATACATACTACCTCAAGAGCATTGCTGTTGATGACTGCATGAACTGCAGTTGGGAGCTTTGAGTAATTTCAATACTGTTACAAGATGGGTTCTACAAGTTTTTTGAGCTAAAAGGTTGGGACATGGTCCGAGAATGAATGCTCATGGATCTGATCGTCTTATATGAGATGCCTTGATCTGCTTAGCAGCAACCAACAGCAACTATGATTTCTTCATCGCAATAAGTCTGTCTATGCTACAGCACCAATGCGAGGTTGAAACATGAGTCCGGCGTATGGTGAACCTTGGGACACAACCCCAGAATCTGATGTCCACTGCCAGCTTTTATGAGGGATATTGTACATGAGAGTTCGTTCGCAGCCTTGGGTCTGGAAAAAGATGAAATTCCCATTCCCAGCCACAATGACATTCGCATTCTCAAAGTAGTCCAAGTAAAGGGATCTTGGCATCACATCAAATTTGACCCACTTTCTTGATCTGTGAGTCTCCTCCGCCTCTGCCTCCTCCTCCACAAGCTCCAAGATCTGAAAACAGATCTGAAGGGTATCGCCCACAATGAACAGCCGACCTTGACATTCCATCAGAAATGGATCATTGTGGAAAAAGAACTGTTCCCTCTTTGTTGCATGTTTGATCCACATCTGTTGTTGCATGTCATAGAATTGTAATGTGTAAAAAGTTTCGCTCTGTGACAAAAAACAGAAGGATCCCTGAAACCAGATGGCAGGCCTTGGAACCCATGTCTCATCTGATTGAAATGAACACTCTGTTGCCCATTGGTTGGTTACTGAATCATAAAGAATGACCTCGTAGTCACATGATCCCCCCACCAGTGTACTTACATTTGCCACAGTGAAGATTCTGTATGCAGCACCATCAGCCTCCAGGTCACAAACCATGCCCAGTACCTCAATTTTCATTGCATTGAGGGAGGGTAGCTGTCGGGAAGAACCTGTAAGAGGGTTACACACGAGGAGGTCGATTGGCTCCTGCAGCTGACGTTTATGAGCAACATAGCGCCGCCTGTAACAGACCAATCCACTGTCTGTAGACAAAGGCAACTGGTTGGGAACAAATGGTGTACCAGGGACAGACACCTGATGCCACTTATTGCAGTTGATATCATAAGCCAGGAAGCGTGACATCTGCCTTGTGAAAAGCATGAACCATGGTGAATGAGGAGAATAGTTTGCATGATGTTTTGCAAAGCTGTGCGAGTTGGCAATCAGCTCATTCCACCTTCTCTGGACACATCTCATCCTGATGAGACTATCAACTGGCAAGAAAGCAAGTACCCTCTCTAGAATCTCTGAAGGAAGGTTTCCCCATAGAGTCTCCTTCATTACTGTCTCTTCTACCAGCATCATTGTAGCAGTGGTCTCCTGTACTCCTGTTTTCCTTTGTACCTGTGTGAGAAAAAACTAACAAATCACTGTACTGCACAACAGGAGAATCACTATGATCAGAAGACAACAAAATATGTCAAAGCATGAATGAATGAATCAGGCATCAAACTTCACAAGCACCCAGCTAAGATTTTGGATCACAAACAGAGAGACAAGGAAAGGAGAAAAACCTACATTCCAGATATGGTTTTCTCAGCTGGATTAGAGAGCCTGCAGAGCATAACAGCAGTTCCTCTTGAATGAATTCACTACCCGAAAGCTCAATTAGCCAAGAAATTCATCAAGATGCACTAGTGGCAGCAACTTTGCTTGCCCAGAACTGTAAAAACTACACAAAGGACGAGCAAAACATCATACTAAAAACATCATCAAGCTACAAAATTTCACAATCCGCATGAGCAAAACTCTTTGTTCTGCTTTCATACAACCACGAAATGCAAAACAGAAAGGGCTTCAGGGGTAGGAAAAATAAAACAAAAAAACCTTAAACCCTAAAAAAAATTTTCTTCCATGGGCACACGTATACCTCTTGCACATACCCCAAGTTGGAGCTCTTTTCTTGTCCAACAACTCCAAAAATGTAACCCTAAATACCACCCCAAGCTAGAGCTTCACTTGTCCAACAACTCCAAAAATGCAACCCTAAAAACCATCTTCCAGCAGATCAGATAGGAGTGATTCTTCAGAAACACCTGTCAATTTGCACTGACAAAAATTGTTGCACACAAACAGGCTGACCCACAAATTCATCACTCCTCCTTCTCCTCTCTTGTCGCACCACTCTGATGCTTTGCTTACAACAGACAGATTGTGCAAAGAATGTCAAATCTAAAAGTCTCATGCACTAACTAACAACGAAGAAATCCATTTTTTAAAAAGTTTCCATTCCACCAGATTCATCACAAATCAACAATTTCTCTTTCTTTGCATACCAACTCTATTCCACATCAAATTGAAATCCTGTTGTCCCTGCTGCACTAAAACAAGCTCCATTAATTTACCGACAACTTCTCAGCATTCTTCAAGCTTTTGTGGTAAAAACAAAAACCTCCAAAACCCCAACAAAAACACACCATGTAATTTGGGTCTCTCTTTCTCATGAATGAGGATCAATGACTTGAATCAAACAGGCCCTAAAAAGAAGTTGGACTCTTTCCCAATCCACCCAATCCAATTCATGAAAAACTCATGACATCAAATCTCCATGCTTCATTTGGCTTTCCCACCCAACACCCAATATTTTTTGGTCCCAGAACTCTGAACAAAAAAAATCACGTCGTCAAATCTCCATGCTTCTTGATTTGCTTTCCCACCCAATAGCCACATTCTTTTTGGTGTTAGAACTCCAAACTATGTACTTCAATAGCGAGTTGCAAACACACAAGCATGAAAAAAATTGCGAATTCAACGTTGTGAAATCACACACATTTCCACCACCAAGGTATTATGGTTGTGTAGTGGAGTGTGGTTGCAGAAGCAATCAAACATAAACAAACAAAACAACTAAGGAAAAGCATTGGGTACCTGGGTAATAAAGCTCATGTTCATACTTCAACCCTAAGCAACAAGTCATGAATTTGGGGAATGCAAATAACACCACATGCAACCGTAGTGCAAAGGAAATGAAGACACTGTGGTTGGAAACATGGGTTTAAGCATTCAGAGAAATTTCCGAGTGTACTAAAGTTATACGTAAAGTCACCATCTCTTTCACCCCCTATCCCCCTCTTTCAGTATTATCCCCAAAGTAAGGGAAATTTATTAAATCTCAATATGAAATGTTGAAACTCAGCATTTAATGCACAAGGTTCAAGACTAATTATAGTACTTGTACAGGTAGGAGCAGTGAAAAAATATGTAGCAGCAATGCAGGCGCTCAGGAAAAAGCAAAGAGAGGATAAAAAACTGAGTTTACCACCAAAATTGGTGGAAAAACTAGTTTGGGTCCCAGTTATTTCGTTTTGTAAAATTTCATTCCCACTTACACATTTGATCCCCTATTATGACATTACTGACCGTTCTCGCCCCCTAATCGCCTGACTTTACCGATAAACTTTACTATTTGGAGGAACATTCTATGTGGAGATTCCTACTACAAATGATGAGGGATCTTACACCTATTTGTTACGACCCCGAAAGGATCTTTTACCTATTTTTAGGTGCCAGTCGCTCTCATTTCTGAATAATAGGCTTAAAATAGTAGACATAGCTTCCTTCCTACTCCCTCATGATCTACATATGTCTAGAGTAGGGTAATACCTAAGGAGTGGGGGAGTTCCAGAAGTAAGTGGCCGCCCAAGGTGGAGCCAATGGGCGCTTATTTATGGAGTTTTGGAAGTAAGTGCCTACTTGAAATGGAGCCAAGGGGCACTTGCTTTTGGAACTTCCCCACTTTGAGGGCACTATTGAGAGTAGAAATTGACATAAGTTTTATTTTTAAAAAAATTCTTGTGATATCCATTAGGTATAAGTTAGGCACCGATTGAGTATAATTCAAAAAAAATAAATAATAAAATACCACACCATGTGTTTCTTAAGATGAAATGCTTGCTTGTACCCATGGATGCTTTATCTTTTGAAATGCCACACATGATTTTACGCTCTATAAGTGTACCTCCAAATTCACTAAAAAAAATCTTGGAGTTTTTTTACAGCTTGTGATAATGTTTGCCCCCATGCTTTATGGTGGGTAAGGCCCACAAATCGGGACATTTCCAAAATGTGAGGTTGGACTTGGACTTGGCTACCATATTGTCCCAAGTCCCTTATTTTGGAAATGTCACCACCTTCGTTGTTAACATGTCTTTAACCTATGCTAAAAGGTCGATTGTGAATGCAAAGCCATGCAACACAAAGGTAGACAATTGTCAAAATCATCAATTTTTTCAACCTTTTGTGTGTGAGTGTGTGTGTTTTTGTGATTCTTTTCTTGATGGCCAAGTCTGTTTGGCCTCTTATCCCCTCCAAGCTTTGGACCACCAAGGGCTACAAACCACTTCGGCGTCAGTAGGTCAATGAGTCACCAAGTTTTGATACTTTGAACCCATAGTAAAGGGTATTTTACATCAGTAAATTGGAACTGTTAAGACGATTGGAAGCGTCAGAGACTATTTTAAGTATAGGAGCTCTGGCCCTACCCTTTTCCAGAGTGAAAACCTGCCTTAATTTTCAAAGAACACGAGCTTCCACTGTGCAAGATTTCTTCCATTTTGTAAGATCTGGGAAGATCATTGCTGAGTTCTCACACCTGACACTGGCCATCTAAATTCGATACAAAAATTAGGGCAGGGTTTTTCGTACTATGGAAAGGGCCCTTTGGTAGGGGTAGGGCCCATTCCACCTAGAAACACACTGAAGAACCCTTTGGTTTTGGGTTTTTCAAACACCCTCATAAAAACTGACAGTTTTCATGAAAATATGCAGCAAAGAACCAGTTGTTTTATGAAAGGTTTATTTTCATTTGCATAAGAAGATTAGTATACTAACTCTCATGCATATACTGAAATCTCCAATTTGTTTGAGAAGAATTTGAGTTTCCAGTGAATGTTTGGAAGATCTAGAAGTGTAGCAAGGAAGTCTGACCATACAAATAGTATACAACTAGCACACATGCTACCCTAAAGAAGACAGAACTTTGTCTGTCTGATCAGTAATGCAGACCAAAAATTGCACCATGTTAATGATTTTTAGCCATAGCAACGGATGGGATCTGTGCACCCCTTCTCACTAGATTGTCCAGAACCAAAACGACCTCCTTTGGACAGATACTGTTGGTGATATTCCTCTGCACGGTAAAACTTCTTTGCTGGCAAAAGCTCAGTCACAATCTTTTGATTCAACAACTTCTGCTGTTTTTGCATTGACTCCTTGGCAGCATTCTCTTGCTCTGGTGAGTAGTAGTAAATACCTGACCTGTATTGAGTGCCTACATCACCTCCCTGGAACAACCCAAAGCATAGATCCATTAAGAATGCAAAAAGATGATAATTGGGTATATACATGACAGAGCACAGATCGACTGTTACATCACATGACAGCCAAGCTGCCCATGGTTTCAAAGGTTTGAGACTTCAAATTCTGAAGAGATTTAAAGGATTTCTTAGAGGTTTCAGAAATATCAACACAGCCTGATGAGATTTCAAGGGTTTTCCATATGAGATGGAGAGATGATTGATTATCATACTCCATCTCATCAAAGACAAGCCTTCTAGAAAATGTTGTGGAAAAATATTACCTGGCGGTTGAGAGTTGTGGGGTCATGACGTGCCCAAAATACATCGAGCAGGTTTTCGTAGCTACACTCTGCAGGGTTGAATTCTACCCTCACCACTTCCGAATGTCCTGTATACTTCACAGAACTTCAAAACTCTCATGAGAATTTCAGAAATCTCTATGATAAGAACCTTCAGTGCTGGCTTAAACCCTCAGTGCTTCCTTCCTTCCCAAAGAGAAAGGGGTTTGCACACAATTATTATTCAAGAAGAACAAACAACAGTGTTGAGTCCAATGCTTCTTCTTCTTCTTCCTTCATGAAATACATCAAGAATTCATGAAGGTTAGTTTTCTGCTTCACAATAGTTTTCAGCAAAAACTATATTTCTTCCTGATTTCCAAATGTAATGCTTCAGAAAAACACCAAATTTCAACCCTAAGATTAGGGTTTCCATGGAAATCACTGAGAAGAACAACAGTAAAAGATCTCAAGTCTGATGATACTTCTGCCTTCATTCCTTCCTTCCTTCACAAAATGCATCAAGAGTTCATGAAGCTTCCACTTGCTGTGTATGAAGACATGAAGCAGAAGGTCCTAATCCTAATGATGATTCTGGGAGAAAAAAAATGCACAGAAAGAGAGAGAATTAGGGTTTCCATGGAATTCCCAAAGAACAACAGCAACAGATCTCAAGTCTGATGATTCTTCTTCCTTCCTTCCTTCACGAAATGCATCAAGGATCCGTAAAGCTTCCACTTGCTGTGTGTGAAGACAAGAAGCAGAAACCCCTAACCCTAATCATGATTCTGAGAGAGAGAGAGAGAGAGAGAGAGTGAGCATTCCTACCTGTGGTTCCAGAGCAGACATCATTGTAAGACGGGTTGTGCGTATACCCCTGGGTGTACCCGACCTCAGTCTTCGTCACGCCAGGAACTCTCTGATAAGCCAGTTCCACACCCCAGAAACAACCAGCTCCAAAAGCAGCAAATTGCTGGCCCGGCGCTGGTGTATCATTGTCAGGGCCTTGAGCGATGCCGGCTGTGGTTGGGTCCGTCTCAGCAGCTGACGATGATCCTCGAGTACCAAAACCCAACATACTCAAAAACCTCCGACCGCCACCCTCCTTCTCCATCATTCTCGCTGGCGAGGCAGCAGGAGGAGCAGGAAAGGAGCTCGTGAAAACCGATTTGTCTAGTGGTAATTCATGCCTGAGCGAACTCGCGAGTTGTGTCTTTCCGGTTTGCGACACAAGGGCAGATGAGAGAAATGGGCTTCCAATCAGCGATAAACTTTGCACAGACATCGCTTCCCCTCCCTTCACCTCCCCTCTTCCGCAGAGACGTCTCCAAATGGCAATGCAGACGCTTGCTTGTGCTTCTTGTTTGCTTCACAGAATCTGCGGGAAATGTCTGACCACGAATCAATGCCACAAAACTCCCATTCGACAAAGAATCACAGATAAGCAGATGACGCTATTTGGGAGCGAGCGAGCGACCGCTAACCACGCACGACAAACGTCGAGAGCTGGTGACCGCGTGTACGTCTTGGGGTAATCGCCCAAGATGAGATCCGGCAGTTAGAAGAAACACAGAGACGAGGCCAAAACTGATAACCCTACCCTAGTAGAACCTACCCGTTAGGTGGGGTTTTATTTTTAAAAAAACTAAGGAATAAAAAGGAATCGCCTAAATTATACATTCTCCTTTAATAATATGGTACTGAGTGATTTTTTCGGTGGCGAAAGTCGGCATTTTGATAAAAGAAAAAAGAAAGAATGACATTGCAACATGGTTAATGGAACTTTCTGGAAAATTTCCAGAAAACTGGCCACATTTTGAGGAATTGTTTTTAAAAATTGCCAACACTTTTGGAGGATTTGGGCAGATTTCTAGCTTTTTTTTTTTTTTTTTTTTGTTTTTAAAATCGCCATATTTAGCTAATAGGTTAAGTGGTTCACCAAGATGCACTAATATTCCTAGAATTTTAAAACTTTTTTATTTTTCTTGTAGTCAGATTTGGCTAAATCCTCCTGTGGGCTGATCGCCACTTTAGGAGAAACATGAGAAAAATAAATAAAATAAATAATTAAGTAATTAATTAAAAGAAAAAACTGATTGTACTTATGTAGTATCTTGGCAAAACTTTAGACACTAAAATAATAATTTTATTATTTTTCAGAAATGTTAAAATATTCAACCAAACAAATTCAAAACAACAAATTTTTTTGAAGGAAAATAATGATTCTTTTGGAATGTTCTGGAATCCATTATTATTATTATTTATTGAAGGCAAACTCTTAAAAATAAATTCGAAGTACTGATTCGAACAATCTGGTAGGTCACAAATTTTTAATGGGCAAAAAAAATATTATGGCCAATGAGATGGCTGGATTTGGTAGTTTGGATTTGTTTTCTTTGTTATCTCGAGTAAACTGATAATACGTAACAAGGGGGCGTGTCACACTATTTACATTTAAAAAAAGTATATTAAGGCAAAAGAAGATTTATGGAAACTCAAATATTTCACCATGCCAAAAAAAATAAAAATAAAACCTTCAAAAAATCATCGTAGAAAAGTAGACCTATTACTATTTTTACCTAGGGGCCTTTAAAAATGCCTTAATCTACTACTACTACCTTAGTTAGTATACCTTGGCCAATTCGACCCTAATTATATTATTTTCAGAAATGTTGAAATTTAAATAAAAAATTATTTCTTCCAAATCAAAAGAAACATTGTGAAGGAAAAATAGTGAATATTTAAGAATATATATTTCCAACTAGTTGAAATGAATGTTTTCAAAAATAATTTAATTATTTGATGGACATATGTTGAAATAAATGGCCAAGGTACTACTACGGTTTATATTCTATAATGAAATTAAACACAATATCCTTGCCTACCAAGCCAAGGCCAATAATTATTTAAATTAGGTAGCAGAGTTATTTCCAAATAGGGTTTTAGCACAATACTTGTGCAAAAAACCCTTTGATGCTATTATAACATTTAAGTGCCAGTTATAAATCAAGTTAATTCTTCAAAAAAAATTTCAAGGCTACCAATTCTAACATTCCTATTGGCCCTTAAATATATATTTTCAATTAATATAATATAATATAATATAATATAATATAAATATATATTTTAAAAATGTTTTTGAATTCGGAGGCACAAGCCTACTCCACAAAACCCCCCCATATTTTTGTATTTGTTTTTACACTAATTCTATAAATACATTTGAGGTCCATGGATTAGGGTTTAAAGGACAGCGAGAGAGAACAGAGTAGAGTTTGGTGTTGTTGCGAAGAACGAACGAGCTTCTCTTCTTCTTCGTGTGTGCACAATTGTGTGTCGTCCTCTGCAGTTATTAGGATCGCTTTCTTCGTACGATTCTCTTCTAGCTTGCTTCTGTTCTGTCTATCTGTTGCCCTTCAGCACATCAGCCTCTGGTGCAGTCGGGAAACCGGTTGAACAAAGTTTTCGTCAACAAATTTGGTTGCAGATCTGGTGAGTATGCAATCTTTTTCTTTCTCTCTCTTTTGGGAGATTTTTTTTTTTTTTCCTAGCATGGAATTGGAATGGAAACGGAGCATGAAAACGGGGCGATCGCTCGAGATCGTCGGGAATTGGACAAGGACGAAGCAGCCTTCTTCACCATGAATTTTAGTAGTCTTCTTCCTTATGCATGGTGATTTTCTTGTTAGGGTTAGGGTTCAGGTTCATCAGAGGGGTATCGTTGTTTTTGTTGTTGATAATTGCACAATTCGGAGTAGTTTCTTGAGAGAAGGTATATAAGCTGTGCACAGGAAAGAAAGCAAATTTGAGAGCTATGCTACGATAGGCTGTTTGTTGTGGGTTCAAACTCCAAACCCTAGAAGATGCATGGTGATGTTACGGACAAACAGAAAACCTAGCTTTAGGGTTTTACTGGAGTTGAGAGAGACTTCTTCACAAGGAGGAGAAACAATTATGCATGTTCGTAACATGAGAAATGGAGACATTCATCAGATATTTTGTTTTGAAGAATGGGGTGCTTGGAATCAGAATTAGCAAGTGATGAATATTGATCTGCTAGAGATTTTATGCCAGGAAGTGGAAAGGGATGATGCAGAAGAGAGCAATCTGTGGATACATGAATCTGAAGGATTCAGAGATTGAAGGACTGATGAGCGAAGGATTCTGATGCATTTTATTGGTACAGAGAACAGGAAAATACGAGACAAGTAGCATAAGTGAAGGAGCAGACTAATCAGTAAGAAAAGAATGACAACACCAGGGGCGGTTTTAGGAGTCATCAGAGCTGCTCGGCCTCAACTACAAAATGCAATGGAGCGGGTGGTTTTTGCAGTGCATGGCACATTTCTTGCAGCTGGCTACTCGTTGGCAGCAACTGGCAGCAATGCAAATTCTTCTTCAGGTGAACTTTGCAAGGATGTTTGACCTTGCTAGATCAACTTATTCAATGATATTGGAAGAAAGAGATATCACAAATCTCTTTCCACATATCAGAGAGATATTCCAGATGTTGGAGTTGATTTCAGTTGTATAAATTTTCCGTGGGAAAGACAAAAGCTTGATTGAGGAGTTCTTTGATGGTTTTGGTGGCGACAGAGAGAAGTAGATAGAGTGGAAGCAGCACCCTCCAGTGTAATGACAGAGTCTTCACGGTTTGTTTGTGGTATTGTGTTTCAGGAAGTGGAGAAGAAACAGAGGTTGGAATTGATGGATGGAATGAGATGGACGGTGCATACGCCTTTCGCTATACAGGGAACGAGTTAGGGCTTTCGAAGTCAGTAACTGTGAAGTGCCTGGCTATCGGTGACTCTCTCTTAATTGATGCTGTCTCTTCTGATGTAGATACCCCTGTTAATTTGGAGCTCAAGTAAGTTTCTCCAGTCCTTATTTTTTGCAGACATTTTTGAAAGCAGCAGAGCTACATAGAAACACATCAAAACAGTACTAACTTTTAGCAGAGCACCTTGCATGAAGACAATTGTTTGTCAGGCTCATGAACCTAGCTGATCTTTGGGTGACATTCAAATTTTTTTTCTTGGCTTTGTAACTAAGTCCTAGAAGCAGTGATTGTCAGTTTTGTCCTTTTGATGCCAATAGCTATGTTTTTGTTGGTTGTCATAAGTACTTTGCTGATAATATTGATGCACTAAGGAGACCATTGTGTTATGTTTGAGTGCAGACTCTGAATTCTGTTGTTATGGGAATTGTCACTAGCTATGGGATCTCACTGAGCTTAATGTGAATCTGACAAATGGTTGAGTTTTTCAGGCCAAGAGAATTTGCTGTTGATGGAGGTGCAGCCAACTATGCTGAGCAGTACACTAATTTGCCAGGCTTGGTCGACCGTGTTCATTCTTCCATCCTTTCCAAGCTTGCCCCACCACCTGTGAAACCAAGCCCTGGCACAGCTTCATCTAGCAGGTTAGTCCCTTGACAATTTTTTCTTGTGTTCCTCTTGTCCTTCTCATTACTCCTGTTGTGACATGAGGATACAATCTCAGTTTACCCTTGATTCAGCAATGATAGCTGTACTGACAACATCAATATCCTCATGCTGGTCTTGGAAATTTATGATTGTTTTGTGGATTGTTGTGTTGCTTTTGTTGTGTTTGTTTTTCCAGTTGAATGGTGTGTGCTTGCTTAAAGGCAGAATTTTTTCATTAGGCATTTGGGAAAGCAATCTGTTCTGACCTTTCTTTCTCTTAAGGGTTGCTGACATTGGCAATCTTTTTGTTTTGAGCTTGTCTTCTGTTCCACAAACAAAAGATAATTTCTGCATAAACTACTCCCCTTTTGAAAGCATCTCCAGGTTTTCTATGGATCAATTGTAAGCCTATGATCCTGAGCTGGTGTTTACATTGTGTGAGAAACTCTTTGGAAGGAGAGTTTCTTATGGCCATCCACCCAGCCACGTTTGCCTAGTCTCACTGGTTCTTTGTTTGATTCAGCTCTGTTGTAATTGTGGATGTAGTGGCAGAGTTGGGCAAGGAGAGGACAGGCATTCACCACCGCTTGTTAATCCTCTTATTGATGAGCGGCAACCGTATCCATCTCCAGGGTGTGTAAGCATTTGCATGAGGTTTTTGCCTCCCTCAATTCCTACAATCATTACATGAATAACATTAAGCATCCATGACCCTGTCTGCCAGTGGACCACCACCTCCAGCTGAGGCAAAATGATAGGACCATTATGGTGGGCACCTTTATCACAGTATATTCTCTGCTCCCCCAATTGGCCATTCCAGAAGCTCATATTCATGAAACAAAGGCTTCATGCCCATATGACCTGACAGCCCTCTTGTCTCACCATGCAGTTGATGGATTGTATTAAGACTAGAATACTGATACCATGTTAATGACCTGATGACTGAGGTGAACTGAGAGTGAGTCTCTCTGATGGCAGCCCAGAGAGTCTGCATAGTGAAAGTGCAACAGCATTTGTACAATAAACCACCCAGAAACAAGCCCATTGCATGGATTTGTGAAGGGACTGTAAAGAAGTTGTGGTCAATGTATCCCAACCTGCTAACTAAGGAATGAAATATTGTTTTCAACTGCAGAGGTCAAGTACCGTTGGACAGAAAGTTCCTAACATATCCAGATGCTGAAATGACTTCAGTATGCTGCTGATTAGAAGGGTTATAATAGACCAGTTGAATCTTTCACCTAATTAGTGTTTGGTTTTCTGTGGCAGGATTGCTTATCCTCCAGTGCCTGCATTTGGCGGCGGTGATCTGTATCCATCACCTGGTGCTGGTATTTTTGGTCCAAGGTAATCTTCACACTCTTCTGTCTTTCTATCTCACTTCAAATTGAGCAAGTCCAATGAACAGGTGTATGGCCCTTTCCTTCTTCTCTCTGTCTGAGGCTCCAAGATGTCTTGGATTAGATGTACAAGAGATCTTGTTCCTATATGTTTCATTGGCTGTCTGAGCTTTCATGTGGATGTACATTAGTAGAAAGTTCCTTTGGTAGCTGTTTAACTTATAGTGTTGTTTTAAGTGAAGAGAGCCTTTTGTGTGATGCTAATTCATAAATAGTCTTCTACTGACAGAGTTCCATTACTTGAATGTTGTCTGCAGGCTTGAGCGGGGATATGATGGAATGCTCCTAGGTGTGTATGCTATTCCATAATCTACCTCTAGAATGCCAACACTTGACTGAGTTTTTAGGCAACTTGCTGCCAGAATATGAATATTGGTTAACTGTTGAACATCTATCACAACAGAGTACAATGTTCACCTGTGATGCAACTCTGGCCACATTGCTGTTGCTATATGCCTTTGGAGGGATGGATACTGATATAGTCATCCCTCTATTCAATGATCCATTCTGGCATTCTTAGTTGTGTTTTGGCTGTCTTAGGATGTCATTACTGTTAATCTCTTTGTAGTTTAGTACATGTCATGTATCTGTAGAATGTTTTCTGGGGTTCATCTGTACTAAACTCTCTATATATGTTTAATGAGAGGGATGGGAGTTTCAGAGGTTCTCCAGAGTTAAAGAGCCAAGAGCAAGGACAGATAAAGTGGTGCTATTTTTGTGTTGCAGGCCCAAATGATCCACGGTGGGGTCGCATGGGTGGGTTGGAACCAGGAGTTGGAGTTCCAGACACTGGTGGGATGTAAGTGACCTTGGATCCTTCAATGTAGTCTGTTGTTGTCTCTTCAGTTGCTTTCTGATCCCTTAATTTGAACTCTGATCCCTGTGAGATCACCAGCCTGGTGTGGTGAAATAGGTTGATGATTTCAACCCTGAACCCTTGTTGCACCTTGGGTAGGGCAGTTCTTTTATGATCCAATGGCAGGGCTTCTCTTCAAACATGTTGATGACACTGTTTTTTGTGCTCCATGCTTTTCTTCCTTGTAGAGGTGTGGTCCCAGGTGCGAGATTTGATCCTTATGGGCCCCCGGGTGTCCCAGGGTTTGAAAGGAATCGCTTTGCCAGGTGTGCTTGTTCAACCTCTATTCAAACGCTGTGTCCCCAATTTAAAACTTACTGTGATGAGCTGCTTTTTCTCTTGTAATAGTGACTGTTCTTCTGAAAGAGGAGACTAGCGAGTACATGACACTAAGTGCAACTCATGAAACCATGAAGGTGTACGAAATTATGGATATTGAGATCACAATTTGCCTTGTTTGGTGCTTTGCATGTGCAGGGATCCATCACGTCCTCCAGGTGGTCACCCTGACCTTGAGCACTACTCACCAGGGTTCTGAGAGGCCACCTTGTTTGTGGCATGGTGCAACCACCTGATTGCAGGCAAAATGACAGGAGATGTAGAAATTAAACCTAGTGGTACATTTGTTATTTCTACTGAATGCCTGTTTGCTAGTTAATTGAGCTCTTTGGTAACATTGCAACATGCATATAGGATGTGAAGAGGGCTCATAATTAACATGTATAAAAAATGGACACAAAAAGACAATATTGATACATATTAGGAGGGTTTACGGATACTAGTCTTTTCTGGGTTGGGAGATTTGAAATGGTTGGCAATACCTGTGTAAAGTGGCTGAGACATCAAAGATTGCTTTCATCTGTAAAATGTCAGAGAGACAATTTTTCATGTCAATGGGAAGAAGGGCTCTCAGCCTTCTGAAACTTGATCAATGTTTGCAGTACAGTGCATGAAGAGTGTAATTAAAGGAATTTTGCTATGGTGTATGCAAGCTACTTGGACATTTCATTGTTGTCTATTGTCAATAGTTTTGTGCAAAAAACATTGTACTCAAAGATGCAGAGTTATTGAAGTCTGGGCATGTTATTTGGCTTGTATCATAATATTGCTGATTTATATGTTAACATTGATGCATTGTAGTTTTTATGTGATATTTATATGCTATGGTATAATAGAACATTTATTACTTGATATATTCTTGTCTTCATGGATTGAATCTGCATGTGTGAAACAATAGAAAAATTCCATATCATAATATAAGAGTGTTGAGATGAAACATTTGGATTTATTTCTGCAGATGCATGGCAGGAAGTGGGAAAAAAAACCTTCTAACCAATTCTTTGAGTAAGAGATCTTTGGAAGAAGAACCCTGCTGTGTTTCATGCATGTGTTTCATGCTATTTCTGTTTGAAGCGGGGCTCCATGGTTTTTTTTCCCCCTCAAGAGAGAGAAGTTCCTTTGCAGCCATCACTCTGCTGGTCATTGTGGCCATTACTATTACTACTACTCTTGCTGCTTTCTGACTGAAATATTGCAGAATTCCATAGTGTTGCTCTAGTTGCATTCAAAATCCTTTACAAAGTGTGTGGGAGGGAGGCATAATGGATCTTACAAAAACAATACACACATGTTGTAGCCTGACTGACTAATACCCTTCTTGTGTATCAATGTACATATGATATGTCACTTACCAAGTGGCCCACCCATGTCCTTAGAAATACTTTTTTTCATTTCATTGATCCATCCTGTGCAAAATTTCCATCTTTTCATATGTGTTAAGAGACCAGACAAACAGCTATCCATGGCACCTGTTGCCATTATGTACAATGTGCTCCTCCAGTGTCAAGTCCCTGACCCAGCGCTTCCATGACCTCTGCAAATTTGTAGATGCTTGAAGATGCATCTTTGAGCAAAAGTTGATAGTTTCTTCTCACTTCTGTTCTGAGTACGTACCCAATCGTGCAGCCACAAAATCTTCGCACCACTTCCATAGCTTCTTCCGGAGTTCCTTGTTGCAACCATGATTGCTCGGTTGCTTTTCAGCACAATCTGCAAAATATTTGCCTGTCTCTCCCTTCAACCCAGGACATGTTGCAACATATACTATTGTTGCTGCTCCCTGCAATTCCAAATACATGGCATTTTCAGCCCCCAAAAAAGAAGTACATGTAACTACAGGTTTCTACTATGGTTGTCTTCTTCTGCATATTGAACTTCCACCTTTCACTGCATTTGACAAGAAAAATCTTCCAAAAGATGCATGGCATTGAACATTACCTCTTCTGGTGACCTCAGAAATGGTTGTGAAACCTCATAGCCAACATCTGTGCAAGCAACAACCAAAACCAAAATTCACCCATGTCATGTTTTCAAACTGGAACTTGCAGAAACCATTGTTGATGTTCACTACACCACCCAAGTGTTTTAAACTCCTCAGGTTACATTCTAATTTACTAAACCTGCCAAAAACTTGGAGTACATGGGTGCTCAGTAGCAAAAACCTGTGATGGCATGGTTGAAGAAATTCCTGCCCAACTTTGTGGTCACAGCTCCTGGGTGCACAGCATTTGATGTCACTGGTGCTCCCTCCTCCTGCCCAATCCCATCCATCAACAATTCTTCTATGGGGGGACAACTCAATATCATACTTAACCCTGCAATATAACCCCCACAATTTCAAGTGCACCCTCAAACCTCTAGTGAAACCCAGATTATATCCAAATACTTTAAGGTACAGATTCACATCACACAGATCAGATCCTGTTTCCAGCTCCTATAATTATAAGACTAGGGCTGGAGCAAGGAAGTTATGCCTTCAAAATTTCAGCAAACTCTTTGGCAAGAAGAATATCCCCAAGCTTTGACTGCCCATATGCTTTGTACGGATTGAAGCTGTGGACACAATCCCCAAACTGATGAGAAACAACTCCATATTCTGCACTAAAATTTGCCTGCAACTCAAGAAAGATTTCTCAAGAGATTTCCACATATTTTACTGTTGATGTGTGGGCAATTGGGGAGGATGTGAATGCTGCACAAAATGTGAAGCCCCTAGTGAGAAGCAAATGGATTAGCCAAGTACAGGGCTGGATCTGTGAGGGAATGGAAATTGATTCCCTCCTTGTATGTGATGCGGTGGCCTTCAGAGGCTGTGAACACAATTCGGCCTTCGTTGCCACTCGCCTTTGCTGTTTTCTTTATGGTATCAAGCAACAGTACAGTGAGATAGTAATGCCCTGCACCACAAACAATTTTGCACATTATTATGCAACCCAAGTCCTCTAACCACATCATGTGTGCTTTGTCAAACACAAGATCCTGTATTTCTGTCCATCCATGTGTTTGTCTGCCTGTAGACCTGTCTGTCTGTGGCATTCAAAATGCACATCTGCTGATTCCCATGTGTGCCTCTGAAAGTAGAAATGACAATTTCATGGTTGTTTTCCCTGCTTTTCGTCTATTGCTAGCCTAGCCCCCCTCTCTCTGTCTCTCTGGTGTCTCTCTCTCACTCTCACTCATACTGCCCATTGGCAGAGGTGAGTGTGCTTGCCAAGTTTTGGAGAAGATTGCAGCAACCTAGGTGGCGGTACTGTCTGGCATGCAGAGTGGGATTTGATTGCAAAGGAGCTGCAAGCTCTGAAACAAACTGGCTGCATCTGATTCATTCTGAAGTAAGCCATATTAAAATAGCTTTAAGAAACTCATTCAATCTATAAGGGAAGAAGAATTTCAATGGCAAGGAAAGTTCTGGGTTAGTACCCAAATCATGAACTGTAAACATGTACTCAATTCCTTCATCGGATGCCACAAACTGCTTCATGAACACTCCGGCATTGTTGCTGCAGTGGACAAAAGATGCATCCAGCAAACCCCAGTGCACACAAAGAGTTAGCAAGTTGGCATCGTCATCATAGTCCTCCTGTTGATTCCTTCACGGTTGAAGCTTTCTCTAGTTTGATGGCCTGAAACCCAGAAACCTGAGTTCAAGGAAAGTGTTGTACTGATGCTGCAGGAGCAGAAATTCCTTGATTCCTTGTGAGGAAGACAAAACCTCAATTGGATTTGCATCTTTTGAAGATCTAATTCTTGCGGAAAGAAACTTCTTCTGATTCTTGAAGATCTTGTTTCAGATTTGGACAACTTACATGAGAATGTCGAGGCCAAGATTCTTGGCCTTATATTCCTCAGCAAAACTCTTGACGGATTTCAAGGAAGCCAGGTCGATGTGTATCACATCCACTGTGGCTTTGGGAGATTCTGTGAGTATGGTTTCCTTGAGCGCCAATCCGGACTCCATCTTGCGAGCGGCGATCACCACATGCGCTCCGTGCATTGCCAGCACTCTCGCCGTCTCTCGTCCTATTCCCGACGTCGCTCCTACAACGTTTACCACCCAATGTCGGCCATTTTTTCTGAAGCAAAAGCTCCGAGACACACAGAGACAGAGAGACAGAGAGCGAGCGAGAGCGAGAGAAATGTGCATGCATACCAGTGACAATGACGGTGCGGTTGGACAGATCAACACCTCTCGCAACTTCTTCAGCCGTCACTCGGGGCCCGAAAACGCCTCTGAGGTTCAAGCCAGAGAACATGGAGCTCAGGCTCTGACCCATTTTTCTTTCTTTCTTTCTTCGCGAGAATTAGTCTTCTAGATATATAGATAGATAAATGATCTTCGTCTTCACAAATCCCTTCGTGCCTCAAGAAGGGAAAGATCCAGTCTCGCAGAAGCTGAAAATCCACCCACAGACGTAGCTGCAAAACTCCTGATCATGCAATTCCTGATGATCTCTCTCTCAGAAGGGTGTCAAGACAAGGATCAGCAATTCCACATCAGGAACAGATCTCGAGATTGCAACAAGCTCCGAAAGTACCAGCAGCATGTAAGCAGCCTGATCATCAAATGCATGCAGCAACAAGGAGGAGGAGGAGGAGGCGGAGGAGGAGGAGGAGCAGGTCCTGAAATTCTTGCTTGTTTGAATTCTTCATCAGACAGGCAGCAGCAACAGCTCACGCTCAATTCTTTGGTGGTCAGCAGAAGAAGAAAGAGTTCCAGCCGGTTGGTTTGATGATCATGGGGTTGGAGGGCTGGTGGAACTCGAAGACACCCATGTCCATCATGCCGCAATTGCTGAGCACTAGCACTGCCAGTTTCTTCTTGTGCCTGCTGCTGGCTGCTGAATCTGCATGTGCACTGCATGCAAGTCTCCTCTAGGCTCCCATTTTCAGAGTGGAACTGAGCTCCCGTTCACTGCAACAACTCTCTCTCTCTTTCTCTGTTTTGTGCCACTGGAAATAGAAAGCAGGCTACAATCAGCGTCTCCATGGGGCTACAGTCGATCCTCAGCTTTCTCTTTGAAAATCTGACTCAATCATCAGCACAGCCAGTTCTCCCATAGATTGTGTTTGTTTCCTCCAACAGATGAGCACGCCATGATCAGCAGCTTTCTCTTTGTGTAAAATCTGACTCAATCATCATCAGCCACTTCTCCCACAGATTTGTTTTTTTCCTCCTCCAAGAAGGAAAAAAGCTTGGAGACAAAAGTGCTGCAAGGTTCAGGATTCTCATACTCAGTGCAGAAATGCTGTATGATCTCCTGCCTAGTTATACATTCAATCATGTTGCTCCTTTCCTGTGAGTGCATGCATCCACATCTCCTCCTCCATTCCAGACAGGCTTCATGAAATCAATTCACTCTATTTTTGTTCAAATTTTGCAAGGAGAATGAATTCAGATGATCATGATGCATCATTTGCTTCAAAGAAAATCTAGATCTGTGATGTACCTGCTGCATCATTTTGCTTACAAAAGAAAATCCAGATCCATGGCATACCTGCTGCACCAATCTTTTGCTTCAAGGAAAATCCAGATCTGTGATGTACCTGTGGCCTCATTTGCTTCAAAGAAAATCCAGAGCTATGAATGAAGTACCTGCTGCCTCATTTTGATCTAAAGAAAATCTAGATCCATGTTTTCCTTTCAAGCACTGATTCAAAAATTTGAGTACAAAGATATTGCAAACATTGATCACAAGGTAGCTGTGGTTGGTTTGAATTTTCTACTTCACATTTTCCACATTCGATTCAAAGACAAGAAATTGCAATCAGATTCTTTACGACCAATGACACAGTTTGATGATTTGAATCCAAGAAATTGTCATTGGATATTCTTCAAGAGCAATGGCAAAGCTTGATGTTTCAAATGCAAGGAATTGTAATTGGATTCTTCTAGAGCAATGATAGAGATTGATCAGATCTTTACAGAGTGGACATCATGTACATTCAAGGTTCTAAATCTATTGGAGTCCCAACCAAACAGACAAGTTACTCTGAATTCAGAAGCTCATATGTGAACTCAAAGTCTTGATCCAACCTTGGCAACAACTCTCCACACAAACTGGTGACAACGTCATCAGAAAAAAAGATTTCATCAAGACAACACTCAAGAATGACCCATAAACTATCAACAACTTTTGCTGGTTGTTGGATTCAATTTGTGATGCAAGAAACATACCACATGTAAAGGCAATGTCAATTGGATTCAGAATCCAAACTGATTAGTACTCTCATGCTCTTTCCTTTAGTGCACACCCTCTCCATGAAGGTTGTAGGACAACAAGGCTCACCCAGGGCAACCTTCAAGGAAGAAAACCATGTACATGTATAAACAAGGATGGAAGTCCATCCACAAAAAGTACAAGGCATGTTGAAGCAAATGTAAACACACAAGAGGAAGACCAAGACAATCAAAATAGTAATAATGAAGTGGAAAATGTAATGTTAAAAAGGCATCCTTTTACACAAATTGGTTAATGATGGAGGTGCACTAGCTAGTATGTGTGAAAGAGATGAAGAATTTTGACTAAGTGTGGTAGTCCACTAAAGAATCGTGATGACTTGTGCATGCTGAAAGGCTATTGACACTTGTTGCTTATAATAAGATATAAGCATCGAAGGTAACAAGGAAGTTTGTTGATGGCAAGCAATACTGACATGTACACAAGAAGTAAAAAAGGAATCAAAATGAGGATGGAGACAATCATAGATTTCTATGGCAAGGGGAATGAAATTATTTCTTGACCATCACTTTATGTAGGATCATGTTTTGTCTTGAACGACAATTGTTGCTACATGTGTTGTCGTCATTGAAGCATGTTGCACCAAATTTGTATGAATCAGGTCAACAAATTTATTTCTGGTGATGACAATATCCACTCATTTCCGTGTATGGTGGGGAAAAGGTGGGAAACCTCTCTCTATATGTGAACTCCATTCTCCAACACGATAGTTGCAATGGTATTTCAAAGCGTATCATGGATTGCAATGCGTTCACTTTTGCATGGGCAACGCAGGAAATGGGTACCCAAATCATTGATGGTGTGACCACACTAACATCATGAAAATTGTGTAATTGTAGGATGTGGTATATTGAAATGAATACGGAATGTTGTAAGAAAATGGGCGGAGGGACAAACAAACTAAAGGGGTGTTAGGACTAGCTAATAACTAAGCCTTGTTATTGGACTTGCACATGAATAGAGATGTGTTTACACAACATTCAAAGGAACATTTGTTAAAAGGGAAATAAATTCTTATTCATGTAGTTGGTCCATCAAAGAAGATTGCATTTGAGGATAATATTACATTACTAGATTTTTTGAAAGGCAAGACATGTGATCAAATGACCTCATGTAACATCACATAGGTATCTTGCAGTGTTACTTGGAAAGGATAAGTATTGGTTTCTACATGTGCCACTGCATTAAGAAGAGTAGGGTGATCATCCAATTGGAAATGAAAGACTAGTGTAAGAGTAATCAAAGTTCAACATCCTAAGAAGTCAAAGGTAGCACGTCAAACCACTAAGGGAAGGCCTAACCCTTTTAAAGAAACAAGAAAAGTGACTTGACAACGAGCCAAATGACCCATTGTGGTGCTAAAGGATTTTGACCTTAATAGCTTTTCCAACATAATTATGGTACGAACGTCAAACTTAGTATAATGCTACAAGATAATTGGTGATGGAAATATAATACGTTGTAGATAGTCTGGTCGTTCGACATAACAAAGTGAAAACATTACAAAAGCTATTTGAGGTTCTACAAACATAGGAAGGTTACCGATCGCACTAAGGTCGTTTTAGAACACCTTTGATACAAAGACTCCACAAATGGCAAAAAACCCATTAAAACACTTAGAATACAAAGATTGGACTTAGGTGTAAGAAACTTAGAGAAAATGATATAGATTAGTATAACCCCTATGGAGATTAAGCTACATATTCCATTGGCTACACTAAAAATCCTAATGCTCCAAATTCTTCTTGTAATTGCAAAAAATAGGTAACACGTTCAAGGTCGGACTAACTATGTGTGTATCATTTGCCAATGAAAAAAAAACACAAGTAGGGTGGGTTGTTGCCATAGGACAGAGAACATGAAATGAGCTAGTGCAAACAACATTCCTCCCAAAGAATCCCCATGTTGTGTACTAGATTTGGATGAAATGATAGTGAGACCTTGTGTTTAAAAGCCTCCAAGAAATATAATGAAAATGGGCATGTGTTAAATTGACAAACCAATGGGAAAAGTTGATCCAACGTGTTAATACAAGATTATAACTCTTGAAAAATGGCTATTTGAGATACTGCATTAAATGCGTTTTGAACATCCACTTGTAATACCACCCATTTTGAATGTAGATCCAACATAGTTCTAACCCCATGAACCACTATTTTGCATTTCCCCAATGTTGCCACCCCAAACTAGTGTGGATTAAAATGTTCTGCAAATGTATCTTTGAATTGAATAGCCAATGTGTAGGCGACTAATTAATAAATCACCTCTCTAATCGTAATGGGTCAAATGCTTCCAATTTAATTTTCCAAAACTAATAGTTGCAATGCAACAAGTAGGCATGATATTAATGGAGGAAATTACCATGAACGATGTGCTTGCATATTTCAAAAAAATGTCAAAACCATAAATAAAGTCATCAGGGACAAAACAATTTTGTAAAAGTTCATACACCATACTTGAAGGGAATCACTAAATGAAAGACGTGGTGAACTTGTTAAAACATAAATAAATGTCTTTTTATCCTAAATAAGATTTGTCTTTGGATGAAAACCATCGACAAAAGAGAGGAAATCAACTTCAGCTAATTGATGAAAATGGCAAAAGGCCGTAATGGTCTCAACTAATGGGGCTGCAAGAATGCTAGGGCCAATGCACATATTGCTTGAACATATTCCCCTATATGAACAAGTGCATGTGCGTGACACAATCATGCTGATGGAGGTGGAGTAGGATTTGGTGCCTTGTTTAAAGATCTTTGGGAAGCCAATGCTTATGCTTTAATTATATGTTCATCTTGTAATGTTTTTTAGTCCCATGCCATGTATTGATGCAAATGGGCGTAAGTCTTTTGGTGGCCTTTTTCACCACATGTGGTAGAAATGACAAATGGTTCCAAAATTTTTAAGGTATACCAAAATCTTGTCACAATGTCACTTTTTTGGGTCTTTTTTACTTAGTTTTTTTTACCATGTAAAATCACATTTATGGATGATTATGATGGAATCTAAAATTGTAATGGTCTAAAATATAATCCTTTTGAAATTTTTGACAACTTTTGATTCATTAATTTTTATGGGGATCAAAATATAAGATAAAAAATGACTTCTTTAAAAACTATGCCCTTTTCATTATGTGTGGTACACCTTAAATGATTTTCACCTAAACGCCAAGAATGGAAAAACAAAAATGCATGCCAAGCTACTATGTCGGATGGATCAACAATGAATCGAGCTAAAAGGATGTGCAAGGCACATTAAACCTTTACATAGAGAACACATGGAATATGATGGTATGAGTGTGGGTGTGGTAAACCAAGATGGGAAAACATCAATGGTATTTAATGATGGAATCCATGTCCAAGTTGAAGAAAGAGGAAAAGACAATAATGCCAAAAGCATTAACACCTTGGAAGTTGATGATTGTTTGTGTGCAATTCAAGGGCATTTGCAAAAAATTTAAGTGGTCTAGGTTTGGTCAAGGGGGATTGGTGGTGGGTTGTAGAGTGTGGAACGTCCAATACATTTTAATTTTGAGCAAGAAATGGATATGCATGTTGTTGATTACATACCCTTATGATGGATCTTGAAATGCTTGGATTATAGTATTTGACTTAATTAGTTTATGATGGATGATTAGCAACTGTAAAAACATTTTGAAACATTTTGAACATTTTGCATTTTTTCCTTTGTATATTTTGGTCCCTTATTGGGTTGAAAAAAATTTGTTTGTTGATGTCATAGGGATAGTAAGAATGTACTTTCTAACGTGTCAAAGTAACTTCCACTTGGTGGAAGTTACCAATTAACTTGTCCCTCCTCATTGTCCTTGTCGTTGCATTGTTGTCTTGTCCCTTTGCAGTGTCACTTTCATAGCGATGTGTTACGTAAAAGAATGGTTTGTTGATAGGCCTTTCTCTTATACATTAAAAGGGCCCAAAATAAATGGACCATTATTTATGGGCCACTACCAAGGTGCCAAGACCCCAAGTTCATTTCATTCATGGTTTAATGGGTTTGAATTTGACAAGAACACTAAACATAAGGAGTTGAAAGCTAGTAGGGAATAGAAATAAAGGGAAATCATTCAATAATTGCCATTTATCCAATAGTAATGTTTTTCCAAAGTTGGATTGCAATTTGGGCCATGCAAGTGGTGGAAAAGGGTCATCTAATTCTTTCCAAAGATTAAAAGTGGACCCAATTTTTAAATTTTTTGTTTTCATCTACTTGGGTAACTTGAAAAATACCACCAAACACCTACACATTACATAAGACCCAATATAGCCTTTACTTTAACATATGACAAAAGTTGTGTTAGCATTTCTGTCACGTATGCCTTGGATGAATATTTCCATAATGAGGCATGGGCAATCTCAAGTTGTTTTTAAAAAAATTGAGTTATGTCTTTTGAGACAAGACCTTCCAAGTTCACATCTTAGGACCACTAGAACATGGATTAAATTTGTGAAGATTTGATGAAACATATTTTTTGCTCTTCCATATCAACAACTGAAAATACATGGATTGTGAATTATTATGGGAAAGGCCTAGTTGTGTATGTTTACTATTCAACTTAGTTTTCCAACTTATTAAAGAACCTAAAAAAAAAGACTTGATGTTGTGAACCAAAAATATTCTATAGGTTTTCAATTTGCTATTTGTGATATCAGGTTAAGAAAGACAATGCAAGTTGGAGATTGTGAAATGGGATAATATGGTTCTAGGCATTTAGGGGTTGGACAATATATTATGTGATCCTCATTTTCACCATGTTGCAGCTTTTTTTTGGGGTAAGTACATCATCTACAGAGGAAAGCTTGGGGATCAATGTGCAAGAAAATGTTGAATCCATTCATTATACATATATAAACTTATCTATTAACAATTTGAATAACAATTTGCTTACATGTATTGTAAGTCAATTTTGTAGTTCATTGATGGTTGAACAATATTCATAAATATTGATCATAAAACCCATGGAATAATGCATATTGGTTAATTTAAAGGTCATGAAACTTTTGACATAGATTTATATTAACCAATCCTCTTTTTTTGTCACAACCCTAACCTTGGGTTCGTGACCACGCAAGGGCTTGCAAGGTTGCGGGCCAAGAGAGGAATCTCAGGAGTGAAAGAAAGTGTGAAGGAATGAACCTTCACATTCTCAAGGGAGCTTCCACCTTGGGAGTTGGAGTCCCGATGGACTTTTGAATGTTTAGAAAGCAATTGCAAGGGTCAAAACCCAATGGATTGAGGAATTCTTTATATCATTGGAAAGATATTGAATTGTAGATGTATAAAATGAGCTTGTATGAACCATTTGGACATCTAAAACACAAGTTATGGCCAAAAGAAAGGCCGGGAGTCAAATTGGCAATTTGACTCTCGACCACGAAAAGTCGGGAATCAACCCGATTCCCTTGCGTGCAAGTGGCATGCAATAAACCATTGAAAAGCTTTCGATGAGGGCTAAAACTTTGCTTCAGACCTCATCTCAATTTGAGGTCTACACGTGAAGTTACCTCCAAAGTCGCGAGAGTCCCAACTTTGGCAATTTCAAGACTACCAGTTGGGAGTCCTGGGACAAAATGCCATTTGGATGTGGGCCTTGTGGAGAGCCACAAAGTATATTATAAGGGGGCAAGGTGGTGGCTTCCCCAAGTACAAGCCGTGGTGAGTCTTGTGAGTCCGAGTTGCCTGTGGTTTGTCCAAGCACCAAAAGTGCTCCAATTATGCACTAACCACCTTGTGTTGGTTTTGTGTAGGTTCGTGTGAGTAGTTGAAGCTTGTCAATTCTTCCTAATCCCATCTCGGAAGTCCAGCATGCCCTTTTACCCCTCTAAAGCGTTGCGAACCAAGGAACGTGCCTCGACTTTTTTCTCTTGTATTGTTTTCAATTTGGATTCACATATGAATCCCTTAAGGAGTTGGGAGCGCGTCAGAGCATATAAGTTGTTTCATGAATACATTTTTTTTCTTTGGACACTAAGTTAATTGTCTTCTATTGTAAAGAACTTTTATGAATTATGGGAAGTTTGATGATCTTTCAATAACTGGAATAGGTTGTCGGGCCACTAAGATCAATTTGGGGTTTATCAACTAGTGTTACACAAACATTGTTAATCCTCAAAACAACAATTTTACATTTCTTCCATCAAATCATGTTACAAATGAACATGGGTGGGTAGTTGATGCAAATAATGGCACCATCTTATGGTCCATCGATACACCAAATAGTAGCATTACATATCAACTTGTGATTGTTGCCAATGGAATTGTGTTTGAACTTTTGGCTTTAGAAGCTACATCAAGGGAAATACTTTGACAATAGAAGGCAATTAATAGCATAGCCAAAGGAGTTTCAATGGTGAAAGGTTGTGTAATATACATCGGTGAAGGTGTCATTTTAGATAGAGTATTTATTTGTCCAACTGTTGGAGGTTTACATGTCAATGCATTATATTTGCAACCTCATAATTAGTTATATGTTAGGAATTACAATATATTTGTTCTTAATATTGCTAACATGTTTATATTGAATAAAAGAATGCATGTCCTTTTGTGTTGAACATCAAACATCATGTTTCATACGTAGAATATTTTTTGCAAAATTGAATTGATTCTAATTGCTAAAAAAAATGTTTAGTTAGAATCAAGTTACTAGTTTCATGTTACTAGTTATAGGTTATTGATTAATTATTAGTCATATAGACTATATTGCACTTATAATTATTAACTAGCTTAATTTTTGAATAAGCTTCCCTATAAAGTTGAAGGATAGACATCATGAAGATTGGTTTTTTGAATTTTGATATTTATTATTGGAGTTTCATGAATATAAACATGTTTTGATTTGTTTTGAATTCTTTGAATTCGCTATGACATTGCAATTGTGTATGTGGTTTGGATCTTTTGGTTTATTTCATACTTTCTAGGACTTAGAAGGAAAAAAGGTTAAGGAATAGATGAAATTAGTTTTGGGAAACTAACTTACATGTGTCATCAAACTTAACATATTAATTTAAATTAATTTTCATAAGATAGGATATTGCAAGTCTTATTATTAGAATGTTGTCATGTTAAATACATTTCTAATTCTAAAAAACTATATAAATGTTTTTTTAGAGTCCTTCAAAAAATAATTTTAAAATAAAAAACTAAAAGGAATTAATTATGTAACACTGCAATTGACTTAAAAAAAAGTAATGAATTAACAATGCTTACATTTATGTTTAGCAATGTTCATTGGATCCATTTGATTATATTAGAAATTGTATGAAAAATTTAAAGGTTATGTATTTCATTATTTTTTTGGCCATTTGACTTATTGTTTGCATTCATTGGGCCTAAAATGTATAATCCCAAGTAAAGGTTGCATGTGCAAAAAATCATCATGCAAAAAAATCTCAATTTGTCTATATAAATTTATTTGAACATTTTTTTTGGTATTGAACCAAAATATTTATGCCAACAATATTTGGGAGGCCACTTCCATCTTTTTTCAAATGACATGCAAAAATACATAGGATATAATATTTTTCAAAAACAAATTTCAAATTTTTTTTACATACCACATTTAAATAAATATAAGATTATGAATAAATAAATAATTTATTTATTTTAAAGATTAATAGTAGGCCTAGAAGAATGTGAAATACATATGTAGGGCACATGCCATGTAGTTTATGGTTGATTTAATTTGAAAGCTTTGTAACAAAGTTGGGCTAGACTTGAATGAAGGTCAGATGAAAGGAAGTTTGGAGTTGGATGAAAATTTCAAAATGTTAACACTTTGAATGGTGTTGATGTTAAAACTTTGAATTAGTTTGTTTCAAATAATTAATAAAATATATCATATTTTAAACAAATAATTTCATTTTTTTGTTAACATAAAATGTCAAATATTTAATGATTGTAGTCAAATATAAAAATGGCCTACCCTATAATTATGCATATTACAAAATAAAATAATAATAATGTGGATGAAAAGGAGAAAAAAGATGCCCACATGAAAATTACATGTTTATTTCAATTGTTTCTTAAATTATACAAGGTGGGGCCTCCTAAAGCAAGGACATACACATATAAAAAGTCATCACCATAGTATGAATTATCTTAATTTGAATTATGGAACTTGAATATCAAGTGACAACAGACTTTGCAATGGTAATCACTTGGTTACAAGCCTTGTTAGTTAAACTATAAGCAAAAGTTGATGAACCCATAGCAATACAATGTGACAATTCTTCAAGGCTTGAAGCTCGTTGAAAATCCAATTTTGCATGCAAAGACAAAACAAATGGAATTGTAGCATTAGTTCATTCATGAGAAATTTAACATACATGAAATAGAAGTTGGAACATGTACCTACAATAGAACAAGAGGCAAACATTTTTATGGAACCATTATCCAGACATCATTTTGAGCAAATTGAGTCTGCCTTGCCCCTCTTGTTTGCTTCCATTGCTGTATGATCACGGCTTTTCTGATCACATACAGTAATTTGTATGTTATTTTTTTCTGTATGGCTCTTAGAGCATCCCCAGCAGTGCTCAGTATGTGACCCCGCAATAATATTTCTCACATCCAAGTTTAGTTATTTACTTGGAGCAAAACCATTTTCCTGAGCCAAAC
This sequence comes from Sphagnum tenellum, assembly GCA_963921925.1. Lineage (NCBI taxonomy): Eukaryota > Viridiplantae > Streptophyta > Sphagnopsida > Sphagnales > Sphagnaceae > Sphagnum > Sphagnum tenellum. The sequence continues at coordinate 13,362,124 of OY998153.1, forward strand.
TGGCATGTTTTAACTTTTCCTCATCCAATTGCAATGTGCAGGGTCATTTTCTGAGCACTGCTGGAGATGCTCATCTTCATGATTGTGTTGGACAGTGATCCTTTTGTAGTATCTATGCAGAAAATTAGCCCATGGGACAACAGAGGTGATTGATGCTTTCTTATCAAAGCTGAATGCCTGTGCTAAGGGGGAACAAACCTTCACCCTTGTTTCAGATGATCCACCTCGACACAACTTCACAAATAAAAAAATGCACGCAGACCTCCAACTATGCTGTAAGTAGCCAGTTTGTCATTGAATTGAGTAGGATTTAGGTCTAGTTTTAGATATAATTGCTAGCTATCCTCTCCAGAATGTAGAGCCTGGTTGCTCTTTGATTTTTGCTTGATATTGATCCTTATAATTGGGAAATGTGGAACAGATAGTCATTCTGTGCTGTAGGCATGCACTGACAACTAGAAATGATGTTGAGACTTGGTTTAGGGTCAACCAGCTTGTTTTCCTCCTAGAACCAAGCCTTTATGACAGGCTTAACTGTCTTGACCATAAGGCAAATTGTCCATTTCTTTGTCATCTTCTGCATCCTCAAATGTAGGTCTGGTTTCATTCTTTGAAAGTTGTTCATGAAGTTGGATCATGAAGTTCAGTGAAGTCTTCCCACTAGCATCTTTACAAAGCATCCTCAAATGTAGGTCTAGTTTCATTCTTTGAACGCTGTTCATCGAACCATTGGAGAATTTTCTGGCGTGGTACATGAGTCAGCATCACCAAGTTCTCAATCATTGCATTCTGCACCCAAAAACCACTTCTTCTCAGTAAGAATCATCTCTCTAGAGCCTCAATTACATATTTCACCCATTTCTGCAGAACTTCATGAAGAAGATCTGGAATTCCCATCATTTACTACTAAGATAGTGAACACACAAAGAGAGGATTGAACACTAACTGATGGCCGCTTCGACTGCCGATAAACACGTTCAAATGTGGCTATATGTTCCTTGCGCAATCGTTTATTCCTCTGCCAGCTTTGGGGACCCCCAGCACCCCCACCTGGGGCCAAAGTGGCTTGTTTCATCAGCTTAGGTATCCTCTTGTCAGGAAGACCTGTGGGTGCTAACCTCCTTGTACTTGTTAACTCAGCCAGCCTACTGTTTGTGATCTGTGCAGATTCATCCTCATCATCCGAGCTATCAGAATCTTCAAGGGAGGCACTCATGACTAGAAGGTCTAGAGGTGGGTCCCGAAGAAAAGAAAGCACGTCACTGCGGTCCATTCGCACATCTGCTGCAAGTGATTTCACCTGAAAAGAGCATCCGAAGTTTTACTACATAATGAACAGTCAGATTCAATGCCCATTACACCACTCTTACTGACATCTGGGACTTCTTTCCCTCAACTCAAAACATCAGAACAGAAATTGACCCTTAGGGCTAAGTCCTAAACCCTAGTTTTCAGACCCAAATTAAACCTAATCCTCAAGGGTTGTATGTCTACAAGATTCCCAGCATTTCATTCTGGAAGACACATTCCCCAAAGCCTTTATAGAAAATACTCAAGAACATTGCATTCGAGGCCAACTACAATGTTTTGGAATCATAATATGAGAAAGTCCTCACACAACCTTTGGACCCCAAAAAGTTCAGACACAATCAAACTCTGCATTTACACATACAAAACAATAGGACAGATATCACCAAGAGAACAAAGTCTGTATAACAAATAGTCGTGAAGAGCTTGTGTAGCAGGGCAACCACAGTCTGTTGGAGGAACCATAACATGTGAAAGACCTCACACACACCTTTTGGACCCTGAAAACTCCTCAGACACCACCAAACTCTGCATTCACACAAATGATGAGTAGGACAGGTATCCTACAAGAGCAACCTGCTGGTACTCGAAAGCATCAAAACCCACACACCACTCCCCAGTTTGCCCAAAAAAAAAAAAAACTCTTGTGGATTGTTTGAGGAAGAGCACAGAACAGTCTTACATTTACACGCCGCCGACCTTTCTCCACTGCTACAGCTAGCTTTTTCAGCTGCCATTTCTCTAGCTTCACTGTCCTCTGCTCTTCTTCTTCTTCTTCTTCATCTTCCTCATCATAATCATCATCCTCATCTTCGTAAGAATCATAACTATATTCCTCGACCTCAAGTCTACCATTTGAAGCAAATTTAAGCTTCTGATCTTCGTCAGGATGACTAGTGGTGGTGTGACCATAAATCCCATCCTTCATGACCATGTCAAGTAGCCCCGTGTCCGCATTTTCACTCTCCACCTCACCTTCCTCAGCAGATTCGTCATCACCTTCCCCGTCATCTTCATCATCTTCACCAAGTCCCAGCACAGCATTAAGTTCCTGCTCGAATGCTATCATCTCCTCTTCTGTGATATCATCATCGTCCTCCGCCTCCCCTGACTCACCATCCAATTCCAGATCCTTCTCTAGCTGCAGAAACAGGGCCTCCAAAGCTGCCTCTGCCGCTGCATCATCCTCTTCTATCCTCTTTTTCTGCCAAACACAACAGCAATTGATCATTTCTTCTTCTTCTTCTTCCTCCTCTTGTTATATTGCAAATTCTTCTTTCAGAATCTTAAAAAGCATGTGCTTCTGCGAACGAAGAGAGAGAGAGAGAGAGCAGAAGAAGAATAAGGAAGTGAAAATATTACCAACCTTGATTTTTGAAGAGGATGATCCTTGCCTTCTTCTTCCAGTTCTGGCAGCACAGACAAGGGCCGGTCTTCGTCTCGCCTTCAACAAATGGGTTTGCGACTGTGGGAATCTGACACAGCGGAAGCCACATGACGACGACTGCAGACATGCGGAGCGAGGAAGGACAACACTAGAGCACCGTGCTTTCCAGCAGCAAGAAGTGGAAGACACGGTGGAAAAAATTAGTGTAGCAGCAGCCATCTGCACACACAAAAGAACCCCCAAAAAAGAGAAATCTCTCGCTCCCTCCAAATCCGTCTTTAAAGACACAAACCCAAAGCACAAATCTAATTCCTGAAACTAGAAATCCAAACAACAAACCCTTCTATGAGCGCGCTTCTTAGGGTTCGGATTCTTTGCAGCATGTTTTGTTTTAGGGTTTGTGTTCTTTGCAGCATGTTGCTGCTTTCTCCCTCGGACTATTGTCTTCTTATTCAAGACGAAGTGTTTGTGTTCTCTATGTTACGCGTGCACTGTTCAGTTTAGAAGATTTAGCCGTGCTAGGAGTGAGATCTTTTGCAGAGAGATGTCTGTCTGAAGGGACAAAGATCCTGGTCCCTGACATCACCGAGGATTTGCTGCTATCTGTCCTAAACCCTAAACTCTTCACAAACAAAAATAGTGTTGAATTCAGCTGAAATCCTTGTCCAGTGGGATTTTGTGCTAAACTACAACCCTACATGATCAAACCCATTTTTGCAGATCGCTTTCTTTTTCTGATTTCCCACTGCCGTCTCATGTGCTTTACAATTTAGGATTCTGGTTCTCGGAAGAGCGGAATGTGGGACGTCTGGAGCTGCACAGTAGTCTCTTTTGTCGAGTACAATACAGTACTTGCAAAGAGATTGTGTCAGGCAGAAGGAGAGGAAGAAGAAGAAGACGGTCGTGTTTGGAGAGAAGAAGACACCCGAAATTGGGATCTGGAATTCTCCAGGTGCAGCGGCAGGTCTACGTTCTTCAATGGCAGGAATTTAGGGTTTAGGGTTTGAAGCAGCAGCTTTGTATTTGGTGGGTCTAGAAGTCACAATGACTGCAATTACCTCCTGCACGGACCTCGCAATAAATCACCAGCCCTTGCTTCTTCTGTATGCACCTCTCTCTGTGCACTACCTGCTGCTCTTCTTGTATGTTTGGTATAAACAAGTACGGACATGTTGTTGTTGTGCTTTTGTTTACAAAAGCTACAAACCCAGCTTTGGTAGAGTAAGAAGGTAAGATTCTCCTGAAGCTACATGCTGAACTATGCAGCTGCAGCAATATATGTGCCATTTGGTTTTGCTGCAGCTGTCTAGAGAAATGGATTATGGATTCTGACATCTGGGGAGGAGAATTGCTGTCATTCAAAAATCATAGGGAGCAGAGTATCTTCTTCTTCACATGACTCACATCTGGTAGTGTGAACAGTGTGAAGAAGGTGCTATTTGCAGTAAAGCATGTCAAGGTTTTCTTATTATTGAAAGTGGCAACCTAAGGGACATTTATGATAACGGGGGTTGCTCTTGTAGTGTAAGTGGAGGCTTATGATGTGCTGGAGTTGACTGATTCTAGCTATGTCTCTTGAGTGCTAGCCAACAGCATGACTGAGTCTTCCCATTGCCTAATAACTCAGCATTTGTATTATGGTTTGCCTAAATATTATCATATACTTATTCATGCACATGTCAAGAGCTGATGAAGTCAGTGGGCAGTCTCACTGTAATTTGTGATGAAGATGGTGCTGGTCTGACACTATGTGGGAGACCCCCATAAGGTTATGACTGTACGAATTGTCATATTGCCTTCAAGTTTTTGTTGCAGATATTTCTCTGCAATTTTGAAGATATATGGAGTCATATGATTCTGTTGTAGGTGTGTGTGGAGGCAGTTGGGTATTCAGCACTACAGGATGTGCATATATTGTCTGAACGAAAGGTACACCTGGTTATGCTGTAAACTTCAGTGGTCTTCACTTTTGTTGGAATGCTTTGCCAAATTCTTTTTGCAATATGCAGAGAGAAGAAACAAGAGAGAGCCACACAGCAGATTGACCGGGTATACATGAACTATGTTGGATTATATATTCTATGACAGGTTGTGGCTGGAGCCCCTACCAGTGCAAAAGCTTTTTTTCTAGCTTGAGACCTGTGTCTCAGTATTGGAAGAATGAAGCAAACACTTATGATTTGACCATTTTGTCAATGCTTTTCTGTTCCACTTTGGTAGGAAGCAGGTCCTGGGCTACCTGGTTATCAGGATCATGGGTACAATCACCATGTGATTTACAATGAGTCCTACAGAGTACCCATGATTTTCCTCCAAGCTTGGTTCGTTGGTGTGTACTCTTCCTTCCACCTCGTATAGCCTTACAGTTGAATCTAAATGAGATCAACGAAAATTGACTGTGATGCTCACTTCTGTTGATTCCAGCTGAAAAGTATTCAGTATTTTGGCAGATCCCGTCTTGACAGTTACCTTCATTGCATACCACTGGACCTCTCTGGCATGTGTACACAGGACGCCTCTTCAATGGGCAGCATGTGTGACATGACTTGCCTCTGGAATCTCAACAGATCAGCCATGAGAGTCAATGGACCTTTTTGACACAAGAGGTATGGCGTCTTGGCTTTGAGAATGAACCCTGGTGACACCATCTCTTCTGAAAGAGGGCAAAGAGCAACCCTTTTATCAAACTTTCCTTTCATCTCATGTTTGTTTCTAGTGTAAACCCAATTTTGACCAAACTACAGGCACATGATTATATCATGGCCCATCTCTTCTTTGATCCCCCACAATCTCCCTTATTTTGTCCACAAAATTTGAACATTTAGAGAACAAAACTAAGGGCTTCTCCTCAAGAAATATGTTTTGGCCAAAGTTGAATTTTGGTATCCTTGATCTTTTCGTTTAACGAGCCATTTTGATTGGCCCATCACGAATTTATGAACAATTGGGCACTTCGCAATGTAGAAACACAAATTAGGGTTTTATGGTTCAAAACTTTTTGAACCAATTTTTTTCATAATTTTTGAACCAAGGTGGAATTTGTTTTCGAACCATAAATTTTTCCACCTTTGTTCAATTCTTTGTAAGGTGGTATTTTTCAAGATTTTGTGGCATCCATGATTATAGCTTTAAATTGGATGAGCTTCATCCATAAGGATCCATATAGAGTTTTTCAAAAATGAAAAATGGAAGGAGTGTGTGCTTTTACAAGTCCAAGAGAAAAGAAAAGATTATTGAATTATTGATTATTGAATTATATTTTATTTTCAATTTAGTGTTATTGAACATATGGCGAATTTAGTAACAACCATTAGCCAGTTTTCTCCAATTTACTCGAATTTATACTAGAAAAGAAAAGAAATTCCAAAAACTTTCCCAATGTTTTGTAAATAAAATAAAATTGTTGGAAAGGAAAAACACTGGGAGTCCAGACTAGACTCCACACGTTCCTCAACTTTTGGTTATTCCATGAATATGATGACCCAATTATAGATAGAGCCAAAAAGTTATGTTTAAAATCAAAAGAGCTAAAATCATGTGCAACTTGAGATTTCCAATAGCCAGAATTCGAGCAAAATTTATTCAAATTACCAGATTTCTATACATGGTTCAAGTAGGTAGCCAACAATATAGAAGGACATTTTTTTTTGAGAAAAAAATTATTTTCATATTTAACTTGTAACCAAACTTTGGCTAAATCTGCTCTGGATCATTGTCACTTTGGCTATAACAAAAAAAATTGCCAACAAAAACAATGCCATTGATGTTTATCATTTTATTTTATTTTTGGGCTAGAAAATATTGAAAGTTCGCCAAAACAAAAAAGTCAATGTGACTCATGGATGATGGGTGTTACCATATTTCACAATAAAATATGATAAAGTTGCAAAATAGTGAGATTCGCCACAAAAGAAAATCAATAGGACTTGGGGGGGTGAAGGCAGTGTTTAATTTTTTCCCTCAATTATCTCAAAATGGCGACCAGCCACCAGAGGATTGGGCTAATCTAATTACAAGACAAATAATGAAGTAAAAAAAATCTAGGAACTGTATTCCATGTTGGTGAAGCACTAGAACCTACTAGCCAAATATGGCGATTTCAAAAGAAGAAATCTAAAAAATCTGTCCAAATCCTCCAAAACTCTTGGCTATTTCATAACTTTCTTCTTCGAAATTTGGCTATTTTGTTTTGGAGAATTTCCAAAAATTCCCATGATCATGTTGCTTGGGACTGTTTTTTTAAAATAGCAAAATGGCGAAATTTATTTTTTAAAAAAAGAAAAAGGAAAGTCACTATGTGGAGGGTCCCACAGAGCTGATAAATTCGACCTGAAGCAAGCGGTGGACCGCGCTTCTACCGGGTTACCCGATCCTTCCGTGGCGGCCCCCGCGGCTTCGCCGTCCGGCTCGGCAGCCCCGTGCGGTGGCCCGGTGGGGAGTGCAGTGCAGGCTCCGCAAGCGTGCTTTTGCAGAGACTCGTGTTGTTGCGCAATCTCGGTTGTTGCAGCAGCAATGGCGTCGGAGGGAAGTGTAAGCGAGGGCTCAAAGCTCAAGTCTGCACAGCTGCTGGAGCTCGTGAAGGCGCACTTGGCAACGGATGCGGGCAAAGAGCTGCAGCAGAAAATTGGATTTACGTATCAGATCAACATCGCACCAAAGGTGCTTTAGGGCTCTCTGACCATCTTCCTCTCTCTCTTCGTCTGTTCTCTCTCTCTCTCTCTCTCTCTCTCTCGTTTCTCTATCTCTTCTGTCGTCTCCTTCTCTTTTTATCTCTTGATTTTACTCTTAAACACAATTTATGCGAGGAGCAGAAGCACCTTGGCAGATGGTGTACCTATTCGCCAAAAATTGATCGGTGTTGAGTTCTGTGACATCTCTTGGTTTCGTCGTAGTAGCATTTAGGAACGAATCATCTGAACACATGATAACGCTCTTCAATTGCCTTGTGCGTCTGTCACGAGATTCTGGAGGATCTTGACAATGTACAGTGTGTCTCTTTTTGACTGCGGGGTTCTTAGATATGAGCTCTGCAGCACTGGTTGTCTCTAAATCTCTCTCTCCTAGGGTAACTCTGTGGACGAATGAACTCCTTTTGTCCTTGTGGAACTCTTTTCGGTCTAAATTCTTGGCGGGGACATTCTTTTCTGGTCCATTAGATAGTGTTTCCTGCTTTTAGTTTGCCTGACCAGAGGAACCTTTTCCTGTAGGGAAACAGTGTCTCTGGATCCTGTTGATTGAGAGTCTGGAAATCTACTGCTGTTTGCTCTTCACATGCGCAACAACATTCTTTCCTAATAATTATGATCTTGAAACTTTTCCACAAGCATGGCTTTTCACCCCAGTATTGAAGATTCCTTTATGGCGTGATCTGTGGACAGAAAATAGGAGTCAATGAGGAAAGCTTTGTGGTGGATCTCAAGAACTTGAAGGTGTACAAAGGTGTGACTCCTATTGTGAATCTCGTGTATTGCAATCAGTGTTGCAATCAATCTCAGTATTGCAATCAGTCCCTAATGTGCATGGACTATTGCGTGCTTGTTTGCACTTTGATGCTTGGTGATCTGCTTGATACACAATTGTAGATTATCTCCTGTTTTGTCCATTTCAATGACTTGAATGCAGGTGATGGTTTTGACCTGCTTTTGAAAATGTTTTCTGTGGTGGCGATGGTAGCAGTGTTTTGGTCAAACTTGAATACATGAGATGTGTATTTATGGTGTCAGGTTCCTCTGCTATGGAATTGATGGGCATGTTGTTGCAGGGAAGTGTGAGGGAAAACCAGATGCTACTTTTTCATTTGCAGATGCTGATTTCATGGCTGTGTCCTCTGGCTCCATGAACCCTCAAATGGCCTTTATCAGGTATAGAAAGGGAGTTATTGATTTCATTCCGGTGGTTCAAACTTATTGAGGTGTCACATACTTGTTCTGTGAATTGTGCCTCTGATCAATTGTAGCAGCTACAGTTCTGCAAAGAGTATTTTGTGTGAAATGCTTTCTTTATGAAAATTTAATGAGGGTTGAGGCTCAATACCTCTATAATTCAGGAGTCCTGTTTTAAAGTTGAAGAAACCTGATTAGAGAGTCTGTGTAATTGGGCTGCAGGGGTAAGATGAAGATCAAAGGAAGCATGAGTGCTGCCCAGAAATTCACACCCGACATCTTCCCAAAGCCTTCAAAGCTCTGACCTGGTTTTGTGCAAGATTCTCTGAGTACTATGCTTTGTGATCAATTCTTATGCAGGCAGATTCTTAGTATTGTGTATTAGGCACGGCAGAGCGCCCCATGTAGGAACAACTGTAAGTTTTGAGGCTATTCTATCCATTCTGTGCCTCTTGTGATGTTTAAAGGGGTTAACTTGCTTGCTTCAGGGTCAAACTTGAATTCTTTGAGCTAAAGGGATGATAATCTTTGGAGCTTACTTTTAGGTTACTTCAGGCAGACACTTGTTCATTGTTTATCTGTGGCATGTGAACAAGGACCACATCTACAAAAGCTGGAGGCATTCAAAACAAGAACATAAGTGAAGTATCATCTTTTCAGCATCACTGTGTTGACTGTATGGTGTGAAAGGTTTACAGCAGCTCTCACTTTTGAACTTTCCCAAGAAAGATTATACACTCAGTTACGATAGATTGCATCAGACTGCTGCAGATGTAAATTGGACTGATAGGCACTGCTTCAATTTGATAAATCCTGCTGGCAATGTGGTGGAGATGGCAGGAGGGTGTTTCTAACAGTGGATCTGGATCAAGTTGAAAGTTTCTTGTATCTGCTTGATTATAGAAAATCTCAGTATATCAACCGAGTGTAGTTACTGGTAGTGAACTAACTGGTCGGTATTCTTCCCCCTTGAAAACCATATGTATTGTCAGTAACCTTGATTCTGCACATAATGTTCGTGCTTTTGTCTAGTGTTCTTTGAAGATCTTGCTCTTAGTCTCTCCATCTTGTTTCTTTGCATTTTCTTCCTACTTTTTCATTTGGAGCAAAATGCTTGCAGGAGGTTTCGAGCTGTCAGGTTTCATCTCAAAACTGTGGAATTCCAGTCTTACTTCACTGACAAGCTCCTGGAATGAAACATAAATTAGTACTTCTCTACCTCCTGATCTAGAATAGGATACTAGTGAGATTTGGGCATGTACATTGTTTGCAAGATCAAACGCGGTACCCCTTTAGTACAGTCTTGTCACCTGTTACCAATGCACAACATCGGTGCACTTATAGAACAGTTTTATACAATGCAAGCCACCTCTTATTTACATGATGCTTGTCTCACCATCAATAGTGCCAACTTGCATGAGGTCAGAAATTGTGCCACCCTCCATAAAGGTTATAATCTCCATCTTAGTCTACCAACAGGATGGCGACTCCTACCGATATCGACGGTAGGTTGGGGTATACATGCATCTCTTTGCATATGAGAGAAGGTCCTCTGGCTGTGGCAGTCGAGTGGCCAAGCCTGCACACATTGAAATAAAAATGCAAATATCAGAGTAGATCCACCCACGCCTGGTATGTGGGTCACTACAAATGTCCACCATGTCCAAAACGGTGTGCATTTTATTTCCCCATCCCTGGACAAACATGAATTCCTGGATGGTGTTAGTTGAGGCTGGTGGTATTGTCATCCCATGGGCCAATCAAAAGTCAATCATATTCTTTACTGGCCCAGAGAGTGATGTATCCTACACATAGTTACAGGTCTGAACCTGGTCTCAAGAGTATCAATAATTGTTGCCAGTCATTAAGAACAAACTGAAAATCAGGTAGGGATGAGAAGCATAGTCATTCTTATGATACAGTAATAAGTGTGATCATACCAAGCTGGTATGCCTTGGCAGCCACTGCTGCACCAACATGGGCAGATATGCTCCGGATTTCTTTCAAGGATGGGAACAATTGCCTCTTCTCAAGATGTTCTGGCCTAATTTGTGCAGCTAATGCTTCAGCTGCTCCCCAACAACATCCACCATTCCTGGTAAGTAACTAGCAAGAATTAAGTGGAATGGTGTCAAATCTCATACTTTTAGCAAGAAAGAAAATCACTGATAGTTGCAAATTCCTTATGCTGAAAAGAAACATGAACCTTCATACCTGCTGCCAGGAACATATCATCATGAACTCGAATTGCTCCTGAGATGACACAGCCAAGACCCATGCCTGGGAAAATGTAACAGTTGTTTGACTGCATGCAAAACATGGTGAGCATGAACCAACTGATCCTCAACAAATTATGTTGTCATCACATAAGAAACATAGATTTGCTTTCAAAATACTTGTTCAAAGAACACTACTCTCAAAAAGCATTCCCTTAGGTTACTTTCTTCTTGACAACCAAACAGCATCGTCAGTGTGCGAACTCTTCATCCTATGCTCTTGACTGCATAGAGTGCACAGAAACCTCAATAATGCATCATACCTGGCCTATGACAAATGTTTTGTCTCCATAAGTGACAGGAGGAAATGGACTCCCACTTGCAAATAAACACTTTCCCTGCAAATCATTCAAGTTATGCATCACAATTCAGTGCACAAGGAAGTAGCACCCCCCATCATGAAGAGAATTTCTTTTTCATAAGTGACTAATTCTTGTTCTTCACAATGTGGTCTGACACACATGTCCATTAGAACTTAACCACTGCTAGAAGTGATTGCAGATGACCAAATTCTTCAAGAAGGAGAAAACAATGATATGACAATACATTGGAACTGCTTGTGAGAATCAAAGCTTGAACAATATGCTATCCAATACCTGCCCTAAAAACTGTTTATAGTTTCATTTTACAGGCTCTTGTGGCTTCATGAGGAGCCACATTTGACAGGCTATAAGAAAGGAAGAACCTTGGTGTACAAGAAAGCCTCCTCTGCTGTGCACTCAGACTTAGACGTTGGATTTGAAAGTGCAAAAACAATTGGTAACTGCAAAACATATCCAACGCAGAGAGTTATTTGTGATCTGGTCACATCTGGTGAGTAAAGCCCTTAGAGCATCTCCACTGCAAACTGGCAAAGAGTGCCCCATAAATGCAACTAATAGGAAAAGTAATGTCCAGTTTTCACGTCCTGGTATGCAGACAATTCTTCCAGTCCTTCCTTGGTGAAGGCACCAAACTGTCCAGATGTCCCAATGAGCGCTGTAGGTTTGATTGCCTGTTCACAGAGTCACATTCAATTGCAATTAGAAGTTCCAAAATTAGAGCCTGCTATTACATCTGATGTATGGGTGCCTTGGTAGGGGTAGGCCAAGTAGCGTGCACATCATGCTAGCACATTTGCCTACTACTTTTAGGCCATGGTTCTATAGTAGATCTTCACACATAAAGAGTAAAGAGCAGAAAGATGAAAGCTTGGGAAGAGAAGATCAACTATACCTTGATGGCAGAAACTAGGGTAGAGCAGGGCAGATGCTCATGAGCAAATGGTTTCTTGAATTCTTGCAATGACTCATACCGTGCCTTTGTGACCAGTCCCTGAGGATACAAATGCAACCTTCCAACAGTTAGGGAAGGTTAAAGGGAGTAACAAGAGAATAGCTCTGAAGGTTAACTTTACAGAAAGAAAGAGGCAAAGAAAGAAGGCTTTAGAGGACTTTGCTTTGTGACCACAGACACTTTACGAGAGATACTGCAAGTAGAGGTCGAGCTGGGAGACTAAGACTGTACATATGTGTGCAGATATGGAATAAGAATTACCTTTGAGTCCATGAGCCAGATTCTCTTCCGTGCTTCATCCACTGATTTGTTTTCTTGCCTACTAATTTCCAATGCCAATATCTCTGCAATGCCACTTCCTGCCTGCATTCCAACATAACACATTGAAGTATCTCCCACTGAAAAACTGATACTAGGTTCCACAGCTGAAACTTCAGTTATCCCCCAGCTACTCAGGTATACAGGGATCTTTCCCTAGTTCTACAAACAAAGAAGACGTTGTACTAAAGCACATCAAACAGATAAAACTTACTCAGCTGTGAACTTCACTGAGAAATTTGCACAACCTTTCCACATACCTCACCAGCCCCAATGAGGAGATATTTGTGATCTGAAAGTGTGCCTCCTGTTAAATGCAAGGCTGCCAGGAGTCCTGCCAGTGCCACTGCTGCTGTTCCCTGCTCAAGCAGTCAAGATAACCATCAGATCATCCTGATGCTCCACAGTATGTTTCCAGATGGCTCTTTTGAGGGAAACATCAATGAACAGAATAGCTTGACAAGGATTGTGAAAAGCTTGGTTTTTGCACTGTGTGAGCCCATCTAACAGGATGATGTAAATGACAAATCTTGAAATGAGGAAAGAACAAATCAACCACCTGGATGTCATCGTTGAATACAAGATGGGTTGCACTGTACTTCGCCAGCAATCGAAATGCATTATGGTTTGCAAAATCTTCAAACTGTATTGCATGTCCATTAGACAATGTAAGTGCAATGTCAGAAAATTAAGTACAAGCAGAATGATCCCCCTGTGTCAGGTGTTTTAGGATGCACCAAAGGTTATATACTCCAGCTATATGAGTCAATGGGTAAACCCAAACTTCAACATATCTAGTTTGACAATTCCTTCATCTCAGCATCCCATGAGCATCCAAGTTCCATGCTATCTCAACAATCTCACAGAATGGACAAACATGAAGATTGTCCTTTCCTGCATTCTAACTTTCAGCAATCCACATATTGACCATTAAGATGACAAGTAAGTTTCATGCTCATATCACTTACTGTTGTGGTAGATCAAGTGAGGCAGGTCCATAGGGAGAGTCCAATTCTCTTTGTCCTAACTGGATCAACTCAAGAACTAGGTTTGAAATAGACTTCATCAAGCTTGGGGGCTAAGCAGACCGTTACTCAATACTCGAAAGGTCACTTCAACAACAGTAAAACCTTATTCCTTCCCACTATTTTTTGACAAGAGATCAACATTCAGAGGCATCACCTGGATAAGGACTTTTTCTCCATACGCTTGCTTGGTAGCCATCATGAATTCATGGATCAGATCATCATACTCCTGTGCATGCAAGGGACATTTTTGGTGAGTGTAGATTAGAACATTTTGCCCAGCAAACCCTCTCTCTCCTGAGTCATTCTTTACCAATATTTACTCAGAGCCCACTTGAGAAAGCAACAGTCCTAAGGCTTGCCCTTACAGACCTGGAAAAAGGTTCTTAGTCACCCTGGCTGTGGCTAGCATCTATATCCATAGATTGATATTCTTGGTTTTGGTACCTCAAACAGGTCTGGAGCTAAAAAAAGGACAAGTGGGGAGAATGAATCATGCAAAAGGAGATGAAAACCTGGCCTGTGGCACGCTTCTGGCGCAATCCAATGTAGAAAGGATCTTTTAGTAGAGAATCATTGTTGGTGCCCACATCAATTGTCACTGGAAGTGTCTACAGACCACCACAATGTACCAATTCTTCTTGAGTCCCCTAAGTCGTTTCCACACTTCACAGAAAACTCCTCAACAGTAACTTGGAGCCTATGTTCTGGACAAATTCATAGGTAAGGACAATCTCTTGTCATCATCACTGGCCTATACACACACACCCTGAGCTTGCAACATCACAAATCTAAATTGGGTTATACTTACAGTGGATGGTCTGATGCCACCCAGTGCTACATAGAGTGCCAGCTTTCCAATTGGAATTCCCATGCCCTGTCATTTCAACCAATCCAAGTACCTATCATGTGAGAGAGTGGTTTGTATAGAGACCTACCATGTGACGTCTCTCTGTTGATATGTTTGTACCATGATAATCTTAGTTCACCGACAGTGCACATCAGTGTGGGTGCACTGCGCCTCAACACAAGAAAATCTATTGTCAACTTGCTTTCAGGGTATATGCTTAGTGATTGCTGCGTGGAGCTACAAAATTCAATGGCTATTACTCTTCATGAAACCACGTAGAGGGCCCCTGAAAGATTGAAAGAGGCAAAAAAACCATCCATTCATTGAGGCTTGGCCTGTTCATCGATTGTGCTTGTAATTTCCCAACTGACTCGAACCAAGACATAGCTCTAGTCGAAGTCAATGGTGGAATACAGCTCCAATGTAACCTTAATAGAAATGCAGTGCATAAGTGAAAAACTGAGGGTGAAAGAGAGAGACAGCAGAAAGTGGCACCTGGACTCCAAGATCACCAAGTCCAAGGATGCGTTCACCATCAGTTACAACAATGACCTCCACATCCTTTTCTGGCCAGTTCTTCAATATATCCAGCGCCTTACCCCTATGAAGTATAACAATGCAGTCAGTAGGGGATTCATCAGAATGGAAGCTCTGAGGCTAAGAACCTCTAACCATGCATAATTCACAAATATTTCACTGCTTCAATGGGGACTTGCTAATTGCACTCCTTTACTGTCTTTCTTCACGACTTCCACAATTTTAAGTGTTGGGTTCAAGGATGCACTTGTCTTTCAGGCTGACATATATGCCATTTGGACGCCGAAAGATGCTGCCAAATTTCTGGCATGCTTCTCCAACGGTTGGTGTATAAACAATTGGCAGCATTTCCTCCACATGTTCAATCAATACCCTGTAAAACAGTCTCTCATTTCTTTCCTGCCACTCTCACACAATTGATCCAACATGCCAATGGTCAATGTCAGCCAACCTTAGGTTTTCCTGTGGCACCAAATGTCTACTGAATATCAAATAAAAAATGACAACCAGAATCTATGAATGTTGTCTGTGGCCTCCAACATCTGAAGGTATATTACCAATCCAACCAGTGCCAGAAAATGCAAAGGGAGATACTGAAGTGCAGGTCTAGGAGTCAAGGACATTCAGAAGAAACAATACATTGGTCTGAGTCAAGCTTGCACCTGAAGGTCCATTATGTCCACGTACTTCTCCAACTGAGTTTCATATTGCCTCAAATTGTTCAGTATGCGTTCCATCTGCCATACGATGCAAGGTCCAACATGTCCAAGTGGCACTTCACTATGAACTGTAGCCAAGAGACCACAGAAAAACAGAATCAATAGTTCAAAGAAACCCTAGAAACCCTACAACTGGGGTTGGGGAAAAGAACAGAACTGGTTCAATTGATATGAAACTAAACTTTGTCAGCAGCCTTCCCACCAACAGATGTGTACAGCTGCAAAGAATTTATACCTGCAGTTATATAAGAATTCCACAGACAAGAGTGTGTGTGTGTGTGTGCACGTGTGTATGTGTGTGAGAGACATTGATGGCATACTTGGAGATCTTGGGTGAATACAGCAGGTGGAAGAAGGCCGCGCAAGTAGTGAAGATCTCGTTCCTCCTCAGTGAAGGCAGTTCCTTTGTTATACTTGGGGTTCCTGAGTAGCTCCAGTCCACTGCTCAAATCATCAAATGGTTTCAACAGATCTGGATCAATATCATTCAGTCCAGAATCCAGACACAAAAACATGCATGCATGTCTACAGATGGTATCTGAGCAGATCTATTGCGCTCTGATGTGAAATTGGAAACCCTAATGGATCAAAGTAGTAGACGTAGTAGATCTGGATCAATATTCACTCTAGAATCCAGACACAAAAAACATGCATGCATGCATGTCTACAGATTGTATCTGAGCAGATTCCATGCAATCTGATTTGGAAATTGAAAACCTTAATGGATCAATGTAGTAGAGGTAGTAGATCTGGATGAATATTCAATGTAGAATCCAGACAACACAAAAACATGCACTCATCATGTCTACAGATGGTAGGTGTCTGAGCAGACTCTATTGCGCTCTGACGTGAAATTGGAAACCCTAATGGATCAATGTAGTAGACGTTCATGGCCTTCATTCTGCTTCTGAAAACACATGACGATAATATAGCTCACTCGTCTGGATCTTGTGTAGCAGCAATATTATTGTAACAGAAACAATAAGAAGCAAGTAATTATATATCAAACGAACCTTGCAACCAAGCGTGCCCAGGGAGTGATAGCGACATTCTCAGTTGCGGCATCTTCCCCGTAAGTATCGTTTACACCTCCCTGAGGAGTGACACTGGCATCCTTGTCCAACACGTCCTGGTCCCCGCTCCGCATCGGCTTCAGCATGGACTCCATGCTTGCTGCTGCAACTAGTTTCTCGCCCCCCCGCCCCCTCCCTTTCAGACCTCCTGATTCCAATTGCGATAAAACAGGATCTCGTCCAGCAAACACAATCTCACAAACTCCCATCAAACAATTTGCAAAACCCTATTTAAGTCTAGATTCAAACTTCCCCAAACTGCATGAGGCAAGGACGTCGACGTGCATGCCGGCTGGTCTCCGGTGTTGGGCAGTTCGTAGAAGGGGGGCAGGGGAATATAACCTCCGGTTATCATACCGAGTACGTGCTCACTTACCCTCCGGTCCACAAACTTTTCGAATAACCGGTTGCGGTATATATAACCACAAATTATTATTAATTTAAGCTGTGAAAGAACTGGGCAAAGAACCGGCCAATCTTTGCTGGTTCTTTTATGAAAACCTGGAACTTAAATTCGAAACTTAAATTCGAAATTTAAAATTCGAAAATGAAGGGATTTTGGAGGTTTTTAATTGCCAGAAATGAGGGGAAACAATTTAGTAAAACTTGTCAGGTTTTTTATAAATTTGGTTTAAGGTGTGTAGCCAAAAAAATTGTAAAGGGATGATTAAATTCTTTTTTTACTTCATAATTCATTTATAGCCATATATGGCTAATTCTGCCTAAGGATGATTGCTATTTTGGATATAAAAAGAAACTCCTAAGAAAACATTATATGAGACTATTATTGTTAAGAGCCTTTTTATTTTTGACCGGCAAAAATTTCACAAAAATGAGAAATTAAAATTAAGAAATTTGAAAATGGCATGGATTTTGGAGGGTTTCAATCAGTGTTTATTTTTTAAATTTCAGTTTTGTGATGTTGCTCTCAAGTGGTGATAGTCCATAAATATATTTAGCCAAATTTGACAATATTAAAAATATGAAAATATCAAATGTTAATTTGCGTTTCATATTGTTGGCAAGTATGGTGATTTTCCTCATTTTATGTGGCAACTTTGGGCCTTTTTTTCCCCCCAAAATATGACTTTGTATAAGTGATGGTTGTTTTTTTTGGGGGTTGCCATTATGCCAAAATTCACTGAGCCCCAAAAAAATGTTGTTAAAGTTTTGTATTTCATTTCTGAGATTTGGCTAAATCTTCCAAATTTTGTTTGGATGATCGCCATCGTTTCACCATCTTCCTATGGATGATTGTCAGTTAGGCTACATATTTTTTTAATGTTAGATCCATAGGCTTATATTATTATTTTATTACCAGCAATTATTTTTACTTACTATTTTGTAGCTGCAACTGAAATTAATTTTTAATATTAGTCAGTTGTGGTTTTTGAAATATTTCAGTAAAAAAATCAGATTCAAAGAAACATTGATCTTGGTTACTTTTAAAACCTTAAAGAACTTGCAATTTTTTAATGAAAGAATTGATAAAGAACTAACAAATTTTTTTAGGGTCAAAATTGATTTTTTTTAAAAATCACTTTTTGAGAATCATGATTATATATCAGAATCGACTATTTCATTTTTTGAAAACCATTATGAATATTAAGAATTGCCTTAAATAACCACAAAGGTCTATTTTGGCTTTTGATAATCACCCAACACGAGTTTGAACCTATCATAAAGGATCAAAAGTGAACTAGTGCCCATCAATGCACTAGTTTGTTGTTTTTGTCCATAGAATGGGTTGTGTTTTTTCATCAGGATTTTGACCTTGGGTTAACCAACAATCAACATGTACCAAAGTGGACCTTTTTTAGGTCAACAACAAATATTGTATCACAATCCACCAATGTTTTTTTGTCTGACAAAATTTCGCTATTTTGCGACAATGTTTTTCCTTATTCTAGTGCAAAAGTCCATACTCATGTGTTTTGTAGGCAAGACAAAGATTGTTGCCAAAATTCAAAAGTCGATTGCTTATTGAATGTCCATGATCTTGATGTGTTTTTTCCATTATTGAAAAGCTACCAAAAATGAAGAAACCAAATAAAGAATAAAAAGTAAGAAAAAATAAAACTTATAAATATTGAAGAAAAACCTTACTTGAAAAAGAATGAGGTATGTATTTTTTTTCCAAACTTCAAACTTGCATCCAAATAAAAATATATATAAAAGTGAAAAAGAAACATTTTATTCTTATTGTACAAAATAATAATAAAAATAGAAAACACATAAAAATAAAATAATAAAAAAGTCAAAAGTTTCTAAAAAAAACTAAAACATGAACCAAGTTTAAAGAAACTGAGGGACTTCACAATTCACGTCGTCGATGGGGGAGGTATTTATGGGTGCATTATGCACCAGGTTCACATTATGTGTGTTAGCTTTACATAAGTGAGTCCCTTTTTTTTAACATTTCAAAAAAAAATATTTTAAAAACTTAAAGTATGTCAAAATGTAGGAAAAATTGCTAATGCAATAGAGATATTGGGCTAGTGTTGTTATGTGTAGTCACCCCAAACCTCTATACATGTTAGTTAAACCTTTACCTTTGATAAAACCTTTATTTTTGCCAAAATAAACCTTTCCATTTTCACTAGTTAATTAAGTATTTGCATTTAAACTAAATTTTTACCTTTTGACAAAACTTTTATTTCTTTTTAGTTAAATCTCTACTTTTTAACAAAACCTTTTTACTTATTGGCTAAATGTTTTTTAACAAAACTATATTTCTTAGTTAAATATTTGATTATTAGCAAAACCTCTTTACTTTTTAACTAAACCTTTAGTTTTCCCAAACCTTTGTATTAATCTCTTTACCTACCAACCAACCCACCCACCTACTTATCTACCTACTTACCCACCCACCTATTTACCCACCCCCTACCTACCTATTTACTCACCCACCTATTATAATTGTTTTGTTTTACATTTATATATATTTGTATAATCTGACTGGCATCTACCATTAGTTAGGTTACATGCATCTATAGTTAGGTTAGTCTTATGTGTTATGAATTGTAAATGTGTGTAGTCATATATGCAATTATTGTAGTTGCATATGGAACTACAATATTGACATAACCAAATGAAGTTGCAATTGTGACTATAGTTTATGACTATTACATGTTTGAAGGGAAAATAAGAATGAAAGTGCACATTTTAAATCCAATATTGTGAATAGATCCTTGATTGATGAAAACTTGGTTGTTTTTCCAATTGGTCATAGTTGTTTTGGCAACTAAGGCCAAAAATATTTCCATTTATAATACTTTGATGATTAAAACATATGTGACATCTTTGGCATTGCAATATTTGCTTTATAATCAACTTGACCACTATCTAATTGTTTGTTGGTGTTTTGTATATTGACATTGATAGGACAAATTATTATGCTTTTATTGAATGTATTTAGTTATGATCTATTTATAAATATTATATATGATGATTATTTAATTATATATTATACATGTAAAATAAATTTCATTCGTAAAATTACAACATATTATACTCATAATCAAGCATGATATAGTTTTTAATCAAATAAAGGTTTAAGATGTTTTTAAATATATATAATTTATCTGATCATAATTATTTTTTCATAATTTCAAATAAAATTTATATATTATATTTGTGAAAATATAATACTTAATATTCATCAAATTCATCCCTTATTTAATATTTTAAATTAAAATTTTAAATAAATAAATTATAGATCACAATATATAACTAATGTAAAAATTATTAATATATTTTTATGAATTTTGATTTCAAATTTCTATGTTATCATTCATTTAAAAAAATGAATGAATTAAAACATGATATATTATGGTTTTTAATGAAATGAAGGATTGATATGTGGGATATAAGTTATTTATTTATTTATTTATTGTTAAGTAATAGCCATAAAAAAAATTCATTTACAAAGCATGTTTTTGATTTTTTTCTATTTATTCAAATTAATGTACATTTTTGTATATTTAGTTGTGTACATTATTGAAAGTACTTTAAAAATTAACTCAAATTTTTTTCATTTGGACAAATATCAATAAAATCTGAAATATTGAAATTGATCTTTGTGCAGTGTTTAAAATCAAATATGGGATAAATAAAATGCATTGTATTATATTTTCACATGAAGTGGGGTGGTTTTATGGCAAAGGAGTTCATATCCACCTTTGGGATTTAAATATCAAACCTCACAATAGACATTGTTGTGATCACATGTCAACGACTCATAGGATGAAAATTTATGAAATTACCAATAATATGAATGAACATTGCATTATTTCTATACAAATAAATAATTTATTTAATATATGTGTTTTATGGTCTTGGCAAGTTACAGTCTAGACAATTTGAAGCAAATTTGGAACTACATATAGTTTTCAAAATAGCAACACATAAGATTTCATTCATTTTGAATATTTTTAAAAATCACATATAAATGATTTGGGCTTCAAAGTTAAAGGAAGTCACAAGAATATAAATATGAAATGGAGACATAATTGTACATTTGTGTAAATGCACACCAATAATTTAATAAAGGTAAAAAAAAAACCCTTATTTGATAGTAGTTTTCCATTTTTTTTAAATTCAAAACTTCATCTTACTTTTGTCAAATGATTAAAAAAACACTTATCTCAAGTAAATCCTCAATGAAAAAATATTTTTCTACCTAAAAGCATCATAATCATCAACATTGTCATATCATTAATGAATATTTAAAATCATTTGATCTAAATTCCACAACCTTAAAAAAATTGAAAACTTTGATGGGAAAGATTGTTCTCTATGGTTTCTTTTATGTATGTGTAAAGTTTCATGAAAAATTCATTACTAAATGTAGTACTTCTTAGTCCTTTTGTTGGAATTACAAAAATGTGTTAGGGCTTTTTAAATTAAAATAATATTTTGTTGGACTATTATATCATTCATATGTGCATTGATTTCACAACATAATGTTCGATTGGGATATAAACCATCATCTATTACACAAGTTTAATGAAATTGTTTTCCAAATTTCCACCATGATGTTTGAAACTTGGGTAGGTACTAAAAATTGTGAAACTATGACAATTTTTTGTGTAGATCATAGCTTGCCAACACCCTTTAAAAGTATTATATTAAATCATTTAAATTTAATTGACTATTTAAATGTTGCCCAATATTTTATGTAGTCACATAGTCCTACGACTAGTCAATGAATGAAAAGTCCCTACAATCAAAAGCAATATACAAGTATTGATGTGATTATACATGCCATGTGGAGATTTTTTGTGATTAGTTGTCTTTTGCCACTTGTCTAAGGCGAATGCAAGGTTTGTAGTTGCATGTGTTTATTACGACTCAATTTTTTTGTTTTGTAATTAAAATTGTAGTTGTTTATTTCCAAATTTCTTCTAGTGATATTTTGTCACTTATATGCATGTATTGCAATTTTTTGTTCAAATTTCAATGCATATTTGTGACCCATATGTGAGCATTGCACATGATTCCAAAAGTCCATGTGTATTGAACGACCCATATGTGGGTATTACAATTTTTTCCTTTCATCATGGGGATTTTACAAGATAGTATGTAGGTATTGCCTATGGATTTAAAACTTTAACAATGCAAATGTGAAATTATTATAGAAGAATAGAAGATGGTTTTGAACCTAAGACACAAAAATTTATCAAAAATCAAATTTGTTTTACACATATCCAAATGTAATAAGGGATGAGTCTTCAAATGCAAACCTTAGCCTTTATGTACATCATAGGTGGATGGAAACTGTCAAGCCTATAAAATTATGTCAAAATTGTTCATCACATACAATTCTACCCACACCTTAATCTTTATGTGGGGGAGAATTCCCTTTAAAACTATACTCCACATTGGCCATCCCATGCAATTGGCAATAGGTTATTATTGCCTTTGTCCCATTCTTCACATGTTGGTGGGGTGTAAATGTTATGATTTTTTAGCTAAAAGCAAATCACAATCATCACAAATGTGTCTTTATTAATCCCACAAAATTTACATTAAAGCAACAAGTCACAATTGTAACATTCAATGAAAGATAAATGCTAGGGGAGCACATGAGTTTATCTTTCATCTAGCATTTATTACATTTATATTTATCTTTAGCACTCCAAATTGTTTTTAACCAAACAAGGGAAAAAGGAAAAGAATGAGTGAGTATGAGGGCATATCATTCATGAACCATTTTTAATTCATGAGAATCAATGATTGTGTTGATTTTTCATATCCAAATTGTTTTGTTGCACTATATAAATTCAATCATAGGGAACATTACATTTTTCAACCATTTATGTCTATGTTGCAATGACCATGATGGGTCCTTTAGAGCCCATATTGACTTTATGCACATTAGCAACCTACATGAATATTCCTCATGATGTTCCATAAATTTGAGTGCTTGTGCATCAAATAGTTGTTTACCTTTTACCTTTCCAAACATACTCTACTAAAATCAACACATTTAAATCTTTTAGGTTTCCAAACATACATTACTAAAAATGTTCAATTTTTTCATTAAAGAAATAAAAAAATTCCCAAGACAAATTTTTTTATAAAAAAAAGCTCTTTTTTTTTCTTCTACCTATTTTTACTCTTTTTATTCTTTTATAAAAATTTTCTTAATTTTTTTTTCTTTTAAATTTTTTTGCTCCTTTTTTTTTCTTCTTCTTTTCATTTTTTGTGATTTTTTTTTTGGCTTCTCCTTCTTGTATTTTCTTCTTTTTTGGAAACAAATCAATGATGATAATGCGTTACAAGCTAATTGTCATCATTTACAATTAAAGGCCACATGAACTTTATAATTAAAAAATGTTCAAGAATGAGACTTACATGGATAATCATTGAAGCTTGGAAAAGAGTTTGCAATGATAGAAGAGGGGCAATAATGGTTCCATGGCACCCACCAAACACCAAAAACCAAACAATGAGTTCCATTGCAAAACAAACCAAAAAAAGAGAGTAGTGAGTTGCTCTATGAACTTATTGCTACATATGAGGAAAAAATGAAAGAAAAAAAACAAGAGGATTAAAAGGAAGAAGAAAACAAGAAAGAAAGAAAAAGAACCCCCCAAAAAAAGTAATGAAAGGAAAAACAACAGGATATTTTTAAATTTTTTTCCCCAAAACTCACCTAGACCCCAAGAGAGGCTAAATTGGGTTTCATCCACATGAGAACCCAAGGTGGGTTTTCTCCAACTGGTGCATTTGTGGGTGTTGGGTCACACTAGGTTTTCAAAATACTAAATTGGAAACCTTACATACCATATACCCAATTAATCCCCTTCCATAGTACATAGATACCTAGTTCATGTGGTCATTGGGTACAACTACATAGATAGGAGCCAACATTATTATTTTACAAAAGGACTATGAGTCCTTTTTGTGTTTTTTCATTTTTTCATATAAGTAAATTTTTTTGAATAAAATCTTTTGCAACTTGTTATTAAAAATACATATAGTTGCCCCAATAGATCACATGTTTTGTGTTAATCAGTGTTGAGTAAATATGAATTTTCCAAAGGCTGTAAAATATATTAGATTCTATATTTCATCTTGAAAATTTATCATAATTTTGAATCATACCAAAATATGCTAACTACTTTAGGTTTTTATTTCTTATACCATAAAATGCAACTTTGTTTTGTATGCCATGCACATTACACCCCATTTACATGTGCTAAAAGACTTTTGAAATTTGAAAATTTTGAAAAATACTTTGAATTTTTAAAAAATTTAAATTCCATATCTTTTAAATTGTGAGTGCTTTTTAAACTTGGTTAATAGGTTACTATCATCTAATTTTTTTACCATCAAAATTATGATATTACAATAGTTTTGTACCTAGTCCTTTGTAAAATTAACCACAATTTAATGCAGCACCTATTTAAGTTCAAACATCATTTTTTAAAACGAAAACACAAATTTTAATTGAATGAAAATTTAATTTGAATTCCTCACCATTCATATTATTCATTTAACATGACTTGGAATGATTAACATCATTTTAAAATGTCAAGAAAAAAACATATGTAAAAAAGTTTATAGTTTCCACCACTATTTAACATGGTTTTTGGCTCCTATCTTTGTACTCACACCCCATTTTGGTATATGTACTTGAGCTCATACTTTGGTTTTTTCTCCCATAATTCTCTTGAAATAATGTTTAATTACATTTCTTTAAAGTTAAATTTGGTTAAATTGTTTTATGGATGATTGCCATTTCAAAGACATCACAAAATGGAAAAAAAAAACATTTTTGTAGCAAGTAGTGTTTTTTTGTTTTAGCAAACTTTTTCCAAGATGGCAAAAAAAAAGTAATTTTGGGACTTTCCAGTCACCAAATATTGAGGATTTAAATTTTTTTTAAGAATAGTTAGATTTTACATTAAGTTCTTAATAAGTAGGAAAAAATATAATAGGATGCTTGATTTTTTGTATTCTCATATTTATTATAGTCAAATTTGGGTAAATTGTCTTATAGATGATTGCCACTTCAGACACATTACAAAATTGAAAAAAAATAAAATCATTGGTGGCAATGTGAGATGGAGAGAGAGATAAGCTTTAATTTCATTTGAATTACAAGTCTTGAAAGCCCAAGTCACTGTGCCAAAAGTCTAATGATTTTTAAAATATGATTTTTAGCATGACATAATGCATTTCATACAAGTGAATAAAAAAACTACCCATTCTTGGCAAAATGAGGACATCCTCCATGGACAAGATCCAATCAAAGAACTTGAAAGAAAGATAAAACACTACAAGGTGCACATGAGTTTTAGAACAAACACTTTTATTTCTTGGCTATCAAAAGTTAAATTGTACTTTTGCTCTTTTCCTAGGGCACCAGGTCTTGTGTTAATTTTGTATAAATAAAATTGTTTTGAAACCATGTTTCAATTACATAATTCATAGCCAGAGCCAAATCATACCCAACATTTGAAATGTATTCACCATTGTTTTTTTTGTCATGTGAGGATTAAGGTTGTTGAATAGCATTGTTTAAAATTTGGGTTTCACCACAAAAAAAGAATGTAGTGGTAAGTTAAAAAAAATTTATGAACCCTTCAAATCATGTGTCCTTTTTTCATTAGTTTTTTTCAATTTCATTTTTAATTGAAGGAGGTTAGTTTGAAGTTTAAATTTCTTGAGTTTAAAGATGCATTTGCTTTAGTAGTGCTAATGATGATGATGTAGCATTTGCTGAATTTTTTCCAACATTAGTTTCATTACATTTTGAATTTAGTTATTATCTAAGTTCTATTCTTAATATACTTGGCAAAGGTTGCTAAACAATTGACAGCTGAGTCACAAAACCAATTGGGGGAACTAAGATTTCTACATTTTGCAAAATTTTCCTTATGATGTTGCTTATGCATTGTGGGCAATTGTTAAAAAATATGGTCAGTATTGACTTTAGTTCATGAGGTTTTTTTTAAGTAATGCATGCAATTGCAGACTTAACATATGCAATGAATTGAACATGGGCCAACATTTTATTTTGGGGTCCCAATTGGTTTTGGTTCTAGCAATTTTGTTTACAACATTTCAACTTGTCAAATGGAGAGACCTACTTACTTTTTTGGACCTATTATTTTTATTAGATGCACAATGTTTTGATATACCTCAATTTTATTTTTTTGGTGACTTTGTTCAATGGAATTGATTTTCTATCTTTCCTTTTAGTGTTGTTGTTGTTGTGTGTGTGTTTTTTAGTTTTGTTGTTTGGAAACTATTGTAACCAAAAAGAGAGAGGGTGCGATCTACCAACGAACACCCTGACAACTCAATAGACCCTCTATCAAACCAAATCTCTGAGGTCCTTTCACCTATTGTGATCTCTGCATTTGCTCTCCCTCAGATCCTGCATAATTCTCAGCCTGAATGCACACACAGTACCTCACATACACGCTGCTCACATCATATTCACAATCACCACTCTCACCATGGACTCAGAGCTTACATTTCATTCATCAAAAGTGTACATGGCATGCTACTTCCGGCCTCGAACGGGTCTGTCCCCGAATCAGATAGTTCATAAAGCTCAACCTCTCTGACCAGGAACTCTGAGTATATACACGTTTGCGATAACCCTGATCTGCCTCCTCAACATGATTCGACAACTGCATCTGTGCTAGACTCTTCGACTCAAAACTTAGACGTTGCTGATCTAAACTTGCAAGCATCAAACTGGTCAGGTGGACCTGCGTCATAGCTCACGGATCCAAACCTGCCTACAACATCCCCAACCAAACACACATCTCCCGTGTCTCTTTTCCTCTCTTTCTGACCTCTGCTTTCGAATGTCGTTCACAATTGGTTAGCTAGCTACTGGCGCAGCAGAAAATTTTGCAGCTTACGAACCCAAAACGCAGACTACTAGCACAACTGACTATCCTCCCCATGCGTCTTCTCCCACTTCTCCACTACTAACCGAGCTAATTTCCCTCTTGATTGTCTTGCAGAATCCCCTCTCAAAATCCTTCCTAGCTCCTTTCTTCAGACTCACCAAACCGCCTTCCCCGCCGTCGCTCCAAACCAACCTTGCCCATTAATGCAGCTCCATCCCAAGTCATAATTCGGCACCGCCAATCAGCCTCCATGCCCATTCAGTAGCAGCCGCCATTCAAGCTTTCCTGCACATCATTTCACGCACATCCAGCCAAGCTTCCCATGCACTCCCATGCAGCATTAATGAAAAGGCAGCCACCACAAACGCAAATGCTCAATAAAGCAAAACTCAATTTCCCTGATGAGGGAGCGTTCACAAGGTAGGGTGACCTAATTTCGCATTACACTATGACAAGATTTTTCAAAATTTTGACAATTTTTTTGAATTTACACTAAAAAATGAAAATTTGCAATTCTTTTTAGGGGGCATTGATTATTCCAAATTTTTTGAATAGGTTGCCATTTAACTCCTAATAAAAAAATCATAGTAGCCAAAACATTTGTTTGAAGGAAAAATAAAATTGCCACTTCTACACTACTACAAAAATCTATTAAAGCCATGTGGGAGCAATGTTGGTTGTTTTCAAAAAAGTAAAAAATAAGACTTGTTTTGAACCAAGATAAACTAAGTACTTGGTAAGAGCACACAAGTCCTTATGAATAGATGAAGCATTTGAGTGCCAAGACTGTTCATGGTGACCAGTGCATTCAAGTTGGTTATGGGACAAGATTGCATAAGTTAGCCAAGTTTATGGGTTATGGGAAGCAATGTTTTTTTTCTGCCGAAAAATAGCCAAATTTCTAATTTAAAAAAAAGGTAGATATTTGTACAAAGGAAAAAAAGGGAGGGAAATCATGAAAGTTTGTTGGAAAAACATTTGGCACTAGATGTGATGGGCTAGATAGTAATGCATCAACGGTCTTAATTCACCAACCTAAACCCTAAACCTTTTTGGGGTGTTGCCAAGTAGTAACAACAATAGCTGTCGATCTCGCCAATAAGCGAGATCTCAACCATCCAAAGAGCCAAGTTGTGAGGAAGTTGTCTTCTTCCTCTTTAGCTTGTTTTGAACAAGAGTTGCAACAATTCACCAAAAAAAGCTCTTGTTGGTTTTTTCTTTTTGCCAAATCTTTCCCTTAATGTATGCATTGTTACCAGAACCTTGTTTATGCTTGCCAAGAAAACGAGACTCCATTGTGGTGGATGAAATGTTTTTTCAATCAGCAAGAAGACAACTGAGTTTCACTCGTGTTGTTTAGAGTCAACATTGATGTTTGTCTTCAAGCTCTTGCCAATAGAGGGAGTACTTTTTCCTCCAAGCATGTTGTCTTTATTTGTTGAAGTCCTTTTGTGCATTGTGTATTGAATCATTGAAACATTTTTGTGCTTCATTGCAATGTGTAGGATAAAGGTCCATTGTAAACATGGTTTGCATCATTGGTTTTAAACCACCTTGGTGTGCTTGTGTTCTTCAACAAGACTTGTTAGAAATTTCTTATGCATCATAATCCTACAAAATCCCAAGAGCATCCATGAGATTGTAATCAAAATCTCCATCAAATCTCCATGGGAGTTGTTAAATGAGTAAGATTCTGTATTTTAGATTTTATAGGATTTTTCATTTTTGTTTTTGTGATTTCAATTGATCAATAGTTTAGACTCTAAAGTCCATGCTTGCATGTTTGCCATTGTAGCTTGCAAGGGACTATGAGCTAGTGAGGCTTGAAGGGACTTAGTAGGGAATTGGGATTCAAGAATTAGGGTGTATTGAATTAACAATGTTTGCACTTCTTTCAATTTGGGTAAACATTCTTAACCCACCCCCTCCTTTTTTCATATGTTGCTAGCTATTGGTTTTCTTGTTAACATGACATAGCTTCTATTGGCTTGTATAAATGCAATCTACACATGACATTATCAACTTTTTGCAAATCAATTCTTGTTTCTTTTGTGTTCTCCAAATTTTAAAGGTTTAGATTCCAAAGGTGCAATTTAAGGTTCCACAGAAAGTCCAAAACCCAATTTAGGGTCAGTTTGGGTTAGCATTTTGGAACCCCCCCCCCCCTTTTTCATATGTTATTGATTGTTGGTTATTTGTTAACTTGATATAGCTTTTATTGACTTGTGTTTATGCAATTTGCACATTACATTTTAAACATCTTTCAAGTTTTCTAAATTGTAAAGGTTCAAACTCCAAAGGTGTAATTTAGGGTTCCATAAAAAGTCTAGAACCCAAATCAAGGTTTGACAATGCCTACTCAATTGCCCCAATCTTACAAGTGCAAGTTTTCTATTCTAGTAGGAACCTAGCTACCATGGATGTACCTCTTCTAATTGGTGATTAGAATGGTGTTTCTTCTTTTCATGGTCCTCTTACATGATCCCTTTCATTGTTTTTTCTTAGTACTTTTGATCCGTCAAACCTAGATGATGATGATGTTATGTTCTTTAAAGAGTTTGTCACCCCCCTTGAAGAAGGTTGGCCTAATGTCCACCCTCCTAAAGAAGGTCTAAATACTTCAAGTTAAAGCTGGGAGTCAAAAAAGGAAGTATGACACAACCAAAAAATTTCAAGATTCATGGGCTATTAAGCTTCATTGGGCAAATTTATCTGTAAGGTCAAATGGTAGTTTGCACACTATCAAGTGCAAAATTTGTAATGAGGTGGAAAGGAAAGATAAATGTGTTATCTACCAAGTGGGATTTTTTCGTTAAACATGTAGGTCATAGAAAGGCTACAAAGGATATTGGGATTAATGTGAAGAAAGGGGATTGGTATTACTCTAAGGTATGCAAGCATGTTAAGAACTAGAAGTTGCTTGTTTTTCATGGCCATGAATATATTACTATTGAAGTTGCACATGGTGTGGCTGGAAAGAATACAAGGAAAGTGGTCCAATTTGCCATTGTGTTGCATTTGTTGTAGCAAGGACGTCCTATGTTAGAATATGAGCATTGAAGCCTTTGTTTAAGTTCCTACAAGTGCCAAAAAATAGCAAGAAACATTGGAGTGATAACTCTGGTTGGACAATGGCAAAGTTCATGCATCAAAAGGTTTTGAAAGTAACCAGGGCAATAATGGGGGTTGCTCGTTATGTGGCTCTTAACTGTGATGAAGGTTTTTACAATGCATAACCAATCATGGTTATTTGTGCATCGCTATGTAATGCAAAATTGGGTAAGGATTTCAATTCTGATTTCTTTAGACCCAGTTATTGAGGGATTGGGGAGTGACAATCTGACCAAGGTTATTATGGAAGTTTTGATGATAGGTGGCAGTGTGGCAAGAAACCAAATTGCTTAGAAGTTGATTTGTTTTGGGGCAAATGGTGTTAATGTATTTCAAGGCACCAAGAGTGGTGTTACAAAACAAATCACGGAGATTATGCTCCTCATTATATTGGGGTCCATTGTATGGCCCACCATGCCAATTTGGCAGTGCAAACCTTATTAGGACTACCTTTGGTGATTCAACTTGAAAATTTGTTATAAACCTTGCATTCATACTTTGCCCATTCACCTAAAAGGCACTTAGAGTTCACAAAACTTGCAAAACTCATGCAAACAAGAGGAAATAAAATCATATGGAATATGAATTCCAAATGGATTTCTATGTTGAACCTTGCTAAAACTTGCAAAACTCATGCAAACAAGAGGAAATAAAATCATATGGAATATGAATACCAAATGGATTTCTATGTTGAGCCTTGCCAAGAAAGTGATGGCAGAATACATGACTTTGTTGGTGAAGATGGCCTTGGATAGTCCTACCAATCAACAAGCCAAGTTAAATAGTGAAAACTTGTGTGACTTCCAACTTTTGCTTAGGCTTGTTTGCATCCTACCATTGTTGGAATCTATCCATTAGAATCTATCCATGCCCTCAGTAGATTCACACAAATAAGGGATGTCTATGTGTGTGATATAATGGTAGCTATTATGATATGTCAAGGTGACATATACATGATGTATTGCGATCAAACCTCCAAGTTCACAATAGAAAACTTTTGGGCTTTCAAATCATTGTTGAAATTCAAGCATGAGACCATCCAAATGCAGTGGGTACCTAACTTGAATTTTGGTGTTCAACATTTGGCCTTTGAAACAAATGGCCAACATATTTGGGTAGTGTATTGAGATTTGGAAATTGGCTTTCCATCATACGTGACAAAAGATGTTTCTGTTGAATCACTAGTGAAAAACTAATGCAAATGTAATGCCTTAAAACATATCCATTCTTTTTGTTGATTTCTTCATTTGTTTTTTTCTTGTTTATGTAAGTCCATGGTTTTTGTGTGGTTTGGCAAGAGCTATAGAATATTTGATGAGGGAGTTGGAAATTCCAACCTATGGTGCCATGAATGCTCTTGGGATTGTGTATCCCCGGTATTGGTTACAATTGGACTTTGATGTGCATCTTTTGCCAATCACCTTTAGGCTTTTAAAATAGCTTTTTGCTATGGCAAAACAGTGTGCAAGGTGGATGAGCAAGAAGTTCAGGTGCAAGAATTCTTGAATGTTACTAATATTAATTGCCAGTAAGGCACGTTCAAGCTCACAATGAGGTAAAATGCAACAACTTGTATGGTGCCCCCTTTTGACATTAATCCATTAATTAGAATGTGGCGCCTTGTGACAACATCTCAGATATCGTTCTCCAACTTCCCTGAGTATGTCAAATTGGTTGAATTGGCCATGGTACAAATAATAGCAGCATGGAAGATGAAAGATTCTTCTCAACTTTGGCTTTTATGAAGTCAAAGCTCCACAACAAGCTCATTACTCATCTCCCATTTATTGTGCACATACTTGCACAACAATTTTACACTTTGGAGAATTTCTCCTATGTTGAATGTATTGAGTAGTGGAGAGCAACATGACATCGCTACTACTTTGACGGGTAGGGTGCAATTGTTTTGTGGAGTTGCTAGTAGTTTTTTTACACCAACAAAATCTGTTGTGGTTTGTTGAATTGTAGGCTATGTTTCTATAATGGCAAAATTCTTTTGGCACTTTTCAATGTGTTGTTCCATTTGCTGAATTTAATGGTTGTTTTACAAGTCTACCAACTTTTTGGACTCCAATTGTAATAATCTGTTTTCTTGCACTAATTTATGAAGTTGGAATTGTACGTTGACTTGATTGACATTCTAGGTCACTTGTGTTGGGAAGGCTAGCTTTTGGGGTTCAATCCCCCCGCAAGTGCTTGTGTTCACTTGTTAGGAGTTGCTTTTAATGCATTCAAATGAATCAATATCCTTGAAAATTCTATAGTTTGGCCCAAATAGTTGCCAAATTACAACATTTCACACTTTGTCATATAATCTCCAAATACAATTATTTAATAGCCAAAAAAATATCTAGGTTCATTTTAGATCTAACCAGCTTTTTTCACCCAACAATTTTGGGAAGGGGTCAAATAATTCACCATAAAAATTGAAGTGATACCCAGGTTTATATAAATAATATGTTAGTGGGGCCATAGAAAACTCTTACACCAGCTTACTTTTAGCCGAAGCAGCACCAACTGTACATTAGAGGTGGCCACTGGCTACTTTGTAAAAATGGAAAAAAAAACACTATGGGAAGCAGAAGAGCGTGAGGTGGTGGTCTAGCAAACAGGAAAGTGTGAAGAGGAATTAGGGAGATGTGGAAATATCAGAAGGCACCAAGATACATGATATAACTGAGAAGTTCCATTCTAGTTGAATGGTGTGCCACCACACTAGCTAGACACTCCCTACATAATTTTAGGGAGGAAAATCTCATATTTGTTGATGTTATTGGTCCACTTTATGAATCATGGCATTGATGTTTCAGCAAAAAGATTTGATTGGCTGTTTGCCAGGATGAAAGCTTTATGTACCTACTTGTTCCACTTGGATGAAAAATTTGAGTTTTTCTCACCTAGAAGGTATATATAGGAATGAATTCCAATTGTCATTTCATCCAGATTGAGCAGTTTTCAAAAGCGATACCCTATTAGCCCTATGGAATTGGTACACTAGTATTTGTCCTTCCCCCCATCAAAGCACCCAACATGGTTTTAATGAATAACATATATCTAAGGTTTTATCAATTTGACA
This sequence comes from Sphagnum tenellum, assembly GCA_963921925.1. Lineage (NCBI taxonomy): Eukaryota > Viridiplantae > Streptophyta > Sphagnopsida > Sphagnales > Sphagnaceae > Sphagnum > Sphagnum tenellum. Next base: position 13,395,340 of record OY998153.1, read on the forward strand.
TCTAAAATAAATGAAGACATTGGATGGTACATTTGTGATTCCCATTGTGATGTCCTAAACTACAAAAGTCATAAGAATGACTTCTCTTTGAAGTTTGGAACCTTTTGAACTATTAGTGGAAACTACTACTGGAATAATAAGATGTTGCATCCAAAGGAATATAGGATTTGGGATTGTATATTTTGTGACTTCCTAAATAACAAAATGTCAAAAGAGTGATTTCTCTTTGGAGCATCTTGAACTATTTATTAACGAAAAATATTGGAATATAATCAAACGTCTGCAAGAATATTCATGATACTTTAGTATGAAGAAATACTTTTTTGTAACAAGTTTTGGAGAGATGCAAAGAGTGACATCCCAAACACAAAGGCATTGAATTTGATTTCATGTTATGGAATCCAGCCTAGATGGATACAGAGGTCATGATTTTTTTCTTTTGAGTTTAAATTACTATACCTTTTTTTTTTGGAGAATTAAAAAATATATCAATTAAATTTGAAAGTATAAATCAAACATATTTTTGACAAAAACAAAAAGTAACAGAAAAGAGGTTACTTTTGTTATGATTTTGTACATTTTTGAACCAAGAAAACTACCAAGGTGAAAAGTACAATATGTACTGAAATTTTATGTTCAATACATAATTTGTATTTTGATCCATTAAGTTGAAGCTCAATCTGTCATTCTCTAAAATGCTAATGAAATTTAATAAATATGCAACCCAAAATTGTTGCATCAGCTATCTATTAATAATTACATGTTATATCCTTAGTGCTTCTGATTTACATTGTCTATTTTATTCTACTTTCATCCCAACTTCAAGACTAGACAAAGGCCTATATTGACACTCACTTTGTGGTGAATTTGGCTGATAGTTATCTACACTAGAGTCAGTGGTTGCACATCAAAGGAAGCTCCCCAAAATAGAAGTTTCTATGTGAAGATGTATTGCTTCCCCTTTGGTAATCACCAGCATTGGAGCTAGGGTTAAAAGGAAGCAACACCATACAAGCCATGTTTGACAATAAGTTAATTGTGTGCATTGTGAAATTTGATCAATTTTGTATCTATCTCATGGGGTGAAAATTTTGAGAGAATATTTTTTGTGGGGTAATGAAGTTTTGATCTGGTGCTTGGCATGCATGAGTGTTTTGGTGTGAAGGAAGGGGGTTAGTTGGGATTGTTGTTGTTGTTTGCACCAGGTCTCTCAACTATTTACTTAACCAAATTTCAAATTTAGGTTTTTATGAAAACAGATTTTTAACAATATTTTATGTGAAAAAAGGTTTTCCTGCCCCCTTTCCCCCCTCCCCAACCTATTATGGTAATAAACATAGTTAATCAACATCACAAAAGTATTACAATAAACCCCAAAAACAAATTTTTTTTTGTTCCAATTGCAAATTTTACAAGGCACCTTTATGTGTCTTTTCAAGTTCAAAGTTTGATATCATTCTTGCATTCTAGTAAAAGTTATGAAAAGAAGCTTTTGAATACAAAGTTGTACTTTCAATTACTTTCATGTTTGAACAAACCTGTGAAAAAAGCTTTAAAATCTTGTAATCTGAAATTTGAAAGTTGAATTCATGATATTGAAACAAACATAGAAAAAAATGGAAAAAAGCATCTTGAATGCTTTGTTTTATTATATTAACTGTATTCATACATTGGAAGTACAGTGAAAGATGACCTTATTCCAATGCGCATAGCACCCTCATATAATTTTCCCAACGTTAGTGTGAAAGAATGTGCGGATGCATTTTGTTGTGTTGAATTCAGATGCAACGTTCTAATCACACAATTCTTGAACCCAATCAACAAGTACAGATACGATGCATTCACAGAAGTTAGAGGTCAGTTTTTTGAGTCTGCATTTTGGGATTCTAGATCTAGCTAACGGTGTTCACTCACTAATTATCTCCATAGAAACTAGATCATCACCCAGGCTGATGTACTTTGAACACTAAACTTGTTATGCTTCACAGACAGCTTTTCAGCGGATAAAAGTACTTGTGCACACAACCCTTCCACGCACCTTTCACCAACAATCTTTGAGTTAGCTTTCAGCAGAGCTGAAAAGGAAGGCTTTCAGTTTCCCAGCTCGCAGCACACGTTGATGATAAGCTGCTGCCAATGCAGCTCCCAGCAATGGTCCTACCCAGAAAATCCACTGCAATACACCACACACACACACACCATCCCCAAGAAAATTAACATACAAAAAATAATTTCCTTATGAAATTAAAATTTTAATTTAATTAAAGATAATTTATTTGAATTTATTGTTGAGTATTCATAAATAGTGAAAAAACATTAATTTTTTTTATGAAGTAATCTATCCCACATCATGTGAAAATCTAAACTTAAATTTGCTCTGACTCAGAGGTGTTTGTTTCAGTTTGCAATAGATGGATTTACTTACTAGCTGGTGCCAACCGGTGTGACGGTTGTAGATAACTGCTGGGCCAAAGCTTCGTGCTGGGTTGATGCTGGTTCCTGTTATTGGGATGGTTGCCAAATGAACCATGAACACGGCAAATCCAATGGGTAGTGGCGCTAATACCTGCACATATTATGTATATATAGAGAGTTAAATCATCATATAATTAAGTAGTCATGCAAGATATAATAATGCAGACCATCGCCTCGTTATTAGTAGATCATTTGAGCTTGGCTCACACTATCAACTATGTTATTTTTTCAACTATATAATTTCATATGGTTTTGAATGGTTCATTGTTATTTATGTCAATGTCAAATCTACTTTTAATTAATATACATTTCACATGGACATGAAAATACACATGTTAATTTGTTTCTTCATATCCTAGCGAGATAGTTATAAAATGAAGGTAGTTATTAAGAAAGAAATGAAGTAGTTGGCTTGAAAATGAGGTAGTTATTTCTGAAATTGTCTTTGGAATGGTCCATGGACGATCATACTAATGATTTTAAAAGAATTCTCTCGTATATCAGTTTCTATTACTCGTCACTGGCACTTTTTTTCAATTAACATAATAAGAAAAGGCGCATGTTAATTTGCCTTTTCATATATATGTGAGGGTAGGGGAAAAGAGTGAGGTAGTTACGCTTGGAAAGAGGTAGGTCATGAAACGGACTCACGGACATCATTCTTTATATTATATGGATTGAACTACAGAAACAAATTTGCAACTTTGAGTACTTACATTCCAAAGCTTTTAATTTTCATGCCTTTTCAAGGAGTCCCAAATTTTCTCTTGCCCTAGACAAGTTCAATCTCTATATTGTTTTTGTGGGAGACTTTCTTCTTCTTTTGCCTGTTTCTATTTGTGCATATTTTCTTCTTGCAAAATTAATGCTAGAAGATCAAATTTCCAGCACCCATCCTCTGTAAGCACTACAAGAGAATATGTGTTTTTTCTCAAACAAAATTAAGCCTCAGCTTTCAAATTGCTATTGGAATATAAATATATACCACAATAGACACCACATATTGTACATTCTAATGGATGATTCCAAAAGAATTTGTCTCACACATTTGTTATGAGGGCCTTGACGTTTGGTGTGAGAAAACCCACATTCTCTTGTAGATTCACGAGATAGATATCAATAAGCCTCCTGTTCTCCAGCAGCTAGTTTCAAACTGAACTCGCTTGTGAGAGGAAATGATTATTGAGGAAGCTAGTCCTATTGTTCATGTCTGGATCTCATGATTATGTATAGAAAACTCAACATTTTTTATCTGACGCCCATGAGAGAGAGAGAGAGAGAGAGAGAGAGAGAGACATACAGGTACAAAGGAATCACGGGCATTGCGCTTGGGATCAGTGGCAGAGAACACGGTGTACACCAACACGAAAGTGCCAACGATTTCAGCACCCAAAGCAGCACCTACACTGTAACCAGGTTGCACATGGTTGGCCCCTCCACCATACTCCTCGTAGAATGATTTCTGGAAGCCCTTAACCAATCCTGCGCCGCAGATGGCACCCAGGCATTGCGCAACTATGTATGCCAGAGTTCGGTTAAGCGACACCTTCCTTGCTATGAACAGCCCAAATGTTACAGCTGGGTTGATGTGCCCACCTGCAGCAGCAGCAGATGCAAAAATTACCACATTAAAAATTAGGATATATCTTTCCATTAGGCTCATCATGTGATCAGAGCGGCTTTCCATTAAGCTATTTCGTCTAGCTGAGCTCACAGTGATCTGATAGCTCTACCGGTCAAGCAATGACCAAATTGCAGGAGCTTGTGAGAGCTGTGAGGTCAAACTGCGAATACTCGCCACAAAATGACATCTGTTCTTCTCTTCATGCTCAAGAACATGTGTACCGGAGTTCCTAACATGATTAACTGCATATTTTCAATAGTCACTTCCAACTCTCTCCAATGGTTTCAAAGCGACTATCCTGCAAGTAGCAAGAAACAAGTCCCTATATCGACAGTGGCTTTCCCGTTAGGCTGCTCAGACGTGATCAGAGCAGCCTAATGGAAAAAGAACCTTCGGACCATGATATTGATGATAACTAGAAAGCAAGCTCCAGTTTGTGAAGAATCAGCTAGTGCCGGTGGCAGCACGTACTAGACATATATTTTATACCTGAAATACCAGCGGTGCAGTAGACAAGGATGAAGATCATTCCACCAAAAGACCAAGCGATTCCCAGAAGACCCACCCCCCCACAATTCGCAGCTTCGCGGGTAGCTCCAATGACAACGGTGATGGTGATGTACAGAAGCAACAGAGTCGCGACAAACTCCGCTATTACAGCTCGGTAGAAAGACCAACGAAAGAACTCCCCCGTATCCACCAGTGGTGAACAGGGTGGGTCCTTGTAATCCTTCTGAAATTGATGCTCACGCCCCTCTTCTGCAACATGGGTATTATTACTCTCGTGTTTGGATGCCATGCTGATCCTAATTCTCAGAGCTCTGCAACTCTGCTCTGATTCCTTCAAGTACGTATTTGAGATTTTTATACAGACCAGCAGCTCTGTTTCTTGATCAGCAGAAGCTGAGTCCTGGCAGCTCCCTAGAAAACCAGCTTGACTAGTACAAGTGCCCGGAGAGCTGGAGAAGAGAATATCTTGAAGTTCTCGAGAGTCGTAGTATTTATGAAGCGAGACATGAGAGACTAGGAAGCAGATCAGGCCTTGAAGGCCACAAGAGCTGGGTCCACTAGAAGATCCCGCAGTCTGAAAAAAGAGGCAGAAGAAGATGAGCTGGAGATGTCAATCTACAGAAATTCAACTCCAATACGCCATCCCTAGATCATGACTCTAACTCATATTAGTAGACTATTTTACATGAGATTAGTGGACTAATTTGCTTGAGATGAAAGTGGACTAACTTTCATGACATTAGTGGACCAGTTTGCATGAGATTAGTAGACTAGTTTGCATGAGATTAGTAGACTAGTTTGCATGAGATTAACAAATTTGTATGACTAGTGGACTAATTTGCATACCCAAATTAAGCTCTGGTCTTGGAGGTTAATTTGGATGTTCATCGTCACTCTTGTTCAGTCAGGTAACCTGGGACAAGGGTTATAGTATTTTTGTAGAAAATATACACAAACATACAAGGTATGTGGAATAAGCTTTGTGCCTCAGCTAGGTGCTAAGAAAAAGAAGGCTATGTTGCCAATTGGATTGTTCTAGAATGGGTGCCTTTTATTTGTTTTGAGGAGTTTTCTTTTAGTACAGACTGTTCACTTAAATGTTGTTGATTTAGGAGGAGCTTGCCAATTCAACCCTTTTTCAACTATTTAATGCTTTAGAACTGAGCCAGCTTGCTGATTTTTGTGGCTGGGTGCATTCTGCAAAGTAAGTTCCCTTGCAGTCGCCAGCATTTCAATGCCATTCGATGGCTGCCTTTAATGCTCAAGAGTGGCCTGTAGGTAGTGGATTCTGTCAAGTGCACACACTCCAGGTGAGCCTGTAAGTCTAACAGGCTCACCCAGGGCATGCTTAGCTAGCAGAGTCCACCATCTACAGACCCGCTCTCTCTTGTAAGTAATAAGTAGCCTCATTAGAAGCTTGTGCATAGGTGTGAAAGAAAAAAAATTTGTGACTAATTAGATTGTTCAAATAGGAGTGCATTGTTCAAACTCTTTTTAATTGATGGCTTAGGGAACTAGGACATGTGTAAATGTTGCATGTCTTTTGCATGTGGCCTGGATGCAAAAGACAAGGCAAATTGAACCTTGTCTAAACCCTAAACCCTAAACCCTCCTCCTGATACCACCTACCTGAAAGGGTTGAAGTTGTAATGTGCAGCTTGTTTTTGTTTTTGTAGCTGGAACAGCATCTCCAGCGGTGCTCGGTAATGGTTTAGGTTTAGGTTCCTCCACAGCAAAATTGGATGAAGACAATCCAAAGTATGCCGATTTGGCTCAAGAAAATGGTTTTGGCCGTGGTTGGGGGAAAGGCACAGTAAGGTTGTGCACCTGCAGAAAAACTAATTGCTTCTCAGTTCTTCTGATTGGTCCATCATAATGATTCGTCCAGGTGGTTTGCTATCAATAGTCCTCCGTCTATATAGTGTCCCAGTTTCAGTTTTATGAGTGGGTTTGGCAACATAACTCAACCTGGATAGGGTCACATACTCAACACCGCTGGAGATGCTCTTTCTAGCAGAACTATTGCAAAAGTAGAAGGATATATATAGTTGGATTCTCAATCCCTAGTGAGAAGGTAGAACAGCTTGAGGTCAAACCCATGACAAGTGGGAACTTGCTACTATTGTAAGCAAGCACTAAACAACGTTGAGATGCTCCTCCCTCCCTCCCTCCAAAAATGAGCTCTATCATCCTATCCAGTGCATTTCTTGGCTGATAATGATTAATCTTGTATAGAGTCACGTGATTTGGACCTTACTTATAATTTAAATAAGAAAGCAACTTTAAATTATGTTAGTCAAAGGTGAAATCTATTCTATCATTCTCACAGAAATGCTCTCTCTTAAAAGATGCTGGGCTCGAAATGATGTGAGACAATACCAAAACAATTAAAAATAAAATTTGCAAAACAAGACATCACCATTCTACATGAAACCACATGCTAGGATGCAAAAAAGAGCACTAAAAGACAAGCTTAAAAAATTTGTCAACAAGTCTCCCCTAAACTGTTTAGAGCAACAAATTAAATGTGGCATCGGCCTCTTTGCTCATCAAACATAGCTGTTGTGATCACTCATCAATGAACTGGCCACAATAGCCATAGCAATTGTTGTCATCTCTCCCAATAGCCAATGGTACCTACCTGTCCACAACACCCATGGGACCTTCGTTTAAGGGTTTAGGGTTTAAGGTCTTTTTTTCAACCCTAGTACACAACCATGGCGGCGAAAACTACCTTTGTTGTCAAAGGGTGCCTTGGCTATTGGGGGAGGGATAGCATTGCCAATTTTGACCAGCACATTGATGAGTGATCACCAAAACTATGTTCTCTGGCCCCCCACCATTTAATGCAAATCTTCCATAACATTTGAAAAGTTGCAAGAACTAGAATTCCATGGCCTTCTTCCTTTTCTAATTTAGGGAATTCCAAAATGGCTTCTCATGCTCAGGGCTTTATTACCTTTCCAGATACCCTGTATAACAACCAAAACCCGTGTTTTCCTCCAAACACTTCATGTGGAAGGACGCATTGGTGCATTAGGTTTCTTTGAAGTTGGACAATATTAAGCTTTCTGTGGAAGAAAGTGGGGGAGAAGCTTGGTGGGGTACCATTGGTGGGGTATATGAAAGGTGGTTATCACTAGCCTCAACTTGGATTATGTGACCCAAGCTACCAGGGTATGTTTTTTCAAATTCCTCAAGTAGGTGTACTGGCAAGGATCCTCAGCATTAATTAGCAATAAATGGCGACTGTCCTGGTGGACTAGTAAATTTTTTTGGAATCCTGCCTAGTTCTGACAACTTCCAACTTTTTTTTTCTCGAGATATGGCGAATTTTTTTTAATTCTCAAAAATCCCTTTGTTGAATTCACCAGCCCTTTTTTTGTATGGCCAGGTGACAAAAATTTGTCACAACAAAAAAAACCTGCCCAACACCCACAAATGAACCAATATTAATCATGATTCTATTGTGGTTGATGGGTTACCAAAGGATTAGGGTTTAGGGTTTAAACCCTAAACCCATGCTTCCCTCTTCCCTTACCTAGGTGAATTACCCATGTAATTGCCTACGTATGCTATGTATGTAGCTAGGGAATGTAAATGGTTGGTTATTACAAAGGTAAGTATGGGGTAATGCACTTAATGGCTACTAGGTCTCCAGATGAATGTGGACGGTCAGTACATAGCTAACCATCGCGGTTAGCTATGGGATTGGAATTCAACTAAAATGTGCCATCCACATGCTACCCCGTCCTGAGTATCGTGTATTGATGGGTAAAGGTAAGCCCGTTGGCTCTTGCCTCACAACTTGAGATGTGTCTCCAATTACAAAGTAGTGCAATCCTGTCTTTCCGGAATACATAATCTCAACTTGCATTGTGTTTGGGACTACTTTAGAGACAAAAAAACAAAAACCTCCAATGCACGATGTGGAGCCTTTAGCAGTGGAGTGCATGTGTACATGTTTTTAAGCCTTTGGAATCAAGTGAGAATTGTTCACAGATTGGTAGAAAAAAAAGTGCTTGGAAAAAGCAATCTATCACTAGTGAACACTTGAAACCACTTGGAAATGATAGGGTTTCAAGGGTGTGCATTGGGTTTTGCAAGTAGATTTTTTTAACTTAAGGTCTTTTTGCATTGGGTCAACTTGAGCCAAAAACAAATCTATTTCTAGCCCATCTAGGAGACAAGTTAACTAAGTGGTGGACCCAGATTCTTTGGCCCAGAGTTCTGCTGCATTTGGTCGGAAAAAGTAGAATGAATGCTGAAGCATCATCCCCATGATCTAAGTGTTGAATATCCAAAAATGTGCCCACAAAGTAAATTATTAGTTGCTCAAAAACCTTATTTAAATTAGTAAAAAGCCAATATTCCAGGTCTTGACTTCAGCATCCATGCTTTAAGAAATTGGCAATTGTTTAATCACAATGTCAAGGTTTATTTTATTGGAGATTGTTTTTGTTTTTTTCTTTTTGAAGGATTTGTTTTGTGGTTGGAATATAGTTCAATGTCAATGGGGAGTTTGTACCTATTTTGTTCATTTGTGTGTGTGTGTGTGTGTGTGTGTGTGTGTGTGTTTTCATGTGTGTGACAAGTAGGATTTTTTTTTCAATTTTTTTTTATGTAGACGAAGTGGTGATCATGCATAAGATGATTTAGCCAAATTTGGCTATGTAATATGAAAGTAGAAAAAAAAAATTCAGAATCCTTCTATATTCTTGGCTGCCTGCTGAAACTTATCAAAAAAAATCTTTTGGGATTGGGGGGTAATTTGGATTTTTTGGGGGGTTAAAATGATTAAAATATAAGGAATAAACTAATCCATGCATTGTTCACACAAAGGGGATAGATAATTTAACCCTACATTCAACCATGTACATTGAGGTTTTCCAAACTACCCCCAAAAATTTATTCAGCTTGGGGAAAGTTCAGAATATTTTTCATGCTGCCCAAAAAATTGGACACTATGGAAATTCCTGAGAAAGTTTTTTTGGCAATTCAGGCAATTTTCACCATAATTTCGGGCAGATGATATAGGTTGGAAAAAATTCATTTCTGCTCCAAATTTTGGGAACTTGAAACATTCTGATGCTTGAAAATATTCAGGAGAATGTTTTTCCAAGATGCTCAAAAGTATTTCGGGCAGTTCTGAAATTTAAACTGCCCGGGAGGATTTTTTTTAAGATTGAAAAGACTCATTGCTGCCCAAAAAATTTGGGCATCTCTGGAAAAACCCTGATGCTCAAAAGCTTGTGCATTGTGAGACTTTTTATAATGCTGTCTGATAATTTGGAGGACCTTAAAGGTTGAAGAAAGTTTTCCTTTTTGCCCAAACATTTTGGGCACTCTGAAAAAAATCCCAAGGCACATTGAGCATGTGTGGGATTAGTAATGAAGATGCAAAGTTGCCCAAATTGTGTGATTATCAATAGCCACCAAAAAAATTAGTTCTTCAAGTGTAGTATCATGACATGTGGAAATGAAAAGCAACACATAATTACGTGGCCCAAAATTGAACATTTCTTTGTACTCATGAACTTTTCATACCACTTTTTTGCTTTTGGATTTATCATCTCTAAAGTGACTTTGAGAGCCACTTGCACTATAAAGTTGGACCATAATATCTACCATAAGATAACATTTTAAAGTCGCTTGCATGTCATGAACTTTGAAGGCCAATACACACAGCCCATCTCTGAAAACTTTCCTCTCACAACAAACCTGTCTTACCCCCAAGTGGTCTCCCTGTGTTGTTGACAAATGTAGAAAGTGAACACATCTTGACAAGGTTAGAAAATCCAGATTTTTCTATCTTGCCCAAACTTTATTTCTTGCAAGATAATGATTATTTCAGACATATTATGAGTTTCAGCATTTCATACTGAGATTTAATAAAATTTTCCTTTGCTTTGCAAACCTCACGCCAAAAGGGTATAGGGGGGTGAACAGAGGCCCAAAGAGAGGGTGAAGACATGGTGACTTCATGACTTTTCCTGTTCTTTGAAATCTCATCATCCCCTATGAGATGGTTTTGGTGCCGTCTTTTCCTGACTTTACACATGACTTTACTATATCAAATAGAAATGTGTTTTTATTGTGCACATTTCAATTGTGTTTGTGATCATCTCTCTTCTATCATTATGTGGGCCAAGTGCACCACTACCCACCAGCACACCACAGAGCATGGATGGCATGTGGACACTAAACACTTTTTCAATGTATTGTTGTCCCATAGCTCATCACAGTGGTTAACCACATGTATGAACCATCCACAAGTATCTACCAAGTGCTTTACCTGCTTACCTACAGGCAAAGTAATGAGTTAAATTTCCAAAGAACTTAAAGCTATTAGACTTTTCTATAAAGTGAGGAAAACACAGCACCAGCACCCTGAGTTTCCGGGTGAGATTCAAAAAAAAAACCTGCAAAAAAGTACATTAGCATTAAGGGGGAGGGCAATAGAGGAAAGCACCATTTTTTTTTTTTGGTGGTAAACTGAGTTTCATCCTGTTTTGACCCCCTCTTTCATCAGCGCCTCCACTCCTGCTACATATATTTTCACTGCTCCTACCTGTCCAACCACTATAATCACTCTTGAACCTTGTGCATTTTAATGCTGAGTTTCAGCATTTCATGCCCAGATTTAATAAAATTTCATTACTTTGCAGACCTCACTCAAAGAGGGGATGGGGGTGAAATGAGGCCCACAAAGAGGGTGAAGTCACAGTGACTTCATGAAAACTCTAATAGAGTTATGTGTAAAGTCATGCCTTGTTGGGACTGAGTTGCACCCCTCGTTTGATGCTTCATCTCCTCCTGGATGTTGTCCGCAAAGTCATGAAATTGTAATAAACAAGGGTATGAAAAATGGAGACTCAGGATTAAATGCACCAGGCTCGAGAACATTTCTAGCTACAGTAGTACCCCAGGGGATTTCCATGCTGTCTTTGCTTGACTTTACACAGAACTTTATTATACTCACCCCCATTTTCATAGGTAGTTTGAGGTGAAAGTAGGGAGGGTGTACATGATAATTTACCGATTTAACCTTGATATCTCACTTGTGGTTCAGCATAACATTTCTACGAACTTCAGAACTTTACTCAAATGTGATACATGGGGTTGGATAACTACGGGACACCAATGATGGAAAATCAAAGATTCCCCCGACTTTCGTGGCTTTAACTGGGGAAGAAAAACAAAGGTAGAGAGGAGAATTCATGCAAACAGGGCAAAAGCTTGACTACTCAAGTGTATGCTATTTTTAATAAGTACCTTTCTTTCTTTTCTTTTCTTTTCTTTTAATTTAACGTCAATACCCGGACCAGAGAGATCCATTTGACGACAATTACATAGTGTACCCTGAGTTTATAATGGCCGTATTAGCCCACGTTCAAAATGGTGACAAACAGTTTTGGAAATAGAAATTTCATGCAGCCAATGGGAAGGCTCAGCATTTTTCTTCTGTTCCCAACATGTTCCCAATATGTTCCCCAAGGGTGCTGCCAATAGCACCTCACTTTAATCCCATATATGTTTTGTCCAAAGTCCTCCCCTTTCTCACCTCCATAGGTGGGCCAAAGGAGGAGGCACTCCACCATCTTTCCATAGAATCTTCTATTTTGGGGGAGCTTCCATAGTTTCAACTTTTTTTTTTTTTTTGCGATGGGCTGATCTGATCTGATCAAGTTGGCTCATTGCAAAAAGAAAAAAGTTGGAGTTGTGAGGCACCCTCAATTAATTAATATAAAACAATGAGTGTATGCGTGAAGCTTTCAATTTTGCTTTCAAATTGACTGGCTATCAATTGAAGTTCTACTTTTTCAAATACATCAACACTTGGGCTTCTCACACTTCAAAATATTCCATCAACACTTGGGCTTCTCACACTTCGAAACATTGCAATGATTCAGAATCACACATTGCATGTGGCAGATGGATTTGTATCCCATGACAAAATTTGTGATAAAATGAAAACCAAAACATACAAAACATTGATGGCCCAAAGACTAGAATCTGAACCATGAATATTGGTTATGCAAAAGAAGAAGCTATGCACATGCTGTAGCTATACAAATTTCCAAGGTTTAAAACATTGCCCTGCATTTGAGGAATTGTTTTGTCGGAAGCCTTAAATGAAGTCAGTTAAAAAGAAATTTCAATTTTGTGATGTAGCAGCTAGTTGAAGTGGCCATCATCCATAAGAAGATTTAGCCAGATTTGGCTACAGACTAGATATGAAAGTAGAAAAATAAACAGAATTCTTCCCATATGTTCTTGTCTACCTACTGAAACTTCTCATTAAAATCTGGCGATCTGGAAACTAAAATTTTATTTATTTCAAAATATGGCGAATTTGGGAAATCCTTTGTACTGGTTGAAATTGTATCTTTCAGCTCAAAATTTGGCAAAATTTCACCAATTAAAAAACACTAGTGGCAAGCATCACTTGCAGACTTGCTTTTCACTTGTGATATATTGCCCCAAGAAAATAATAATAAATAAATAAATAAAATGCAATTTTAAAGGTTTTCAGTCATCATAAGAAAGAAAAACAATGCAAAAATTGCCAGATTCAGATATACAACATATCTTTATGTCCACCCTCTCTTATGTGAAAGATGCTTTGTGGGCCACACCTTAAAAGCTCAAGCATTCCCACGCTTGTCACACCCCTTCCTCCTTCCAGTAGTTTTGATTAAAGGTAATAGGAACTGGGGTTGGGTGAAGAAGTGGTGGACAAAGGCTTGGGTGGAGAAGTAAGGTGAAAGTAAACTCATCAAATGCATCCAATAAGAGAATGTATAAACAATGAAGTTTTTCACAATCTCAATGAAATATAATAATATCATAACCCCTTAACATGTAACCAATGATAGGGAAAACAATGAAATGGAACTATTATACTGAATCATGGAAAAGAGCCTCTCTCTCTCCCCAATGATGTACCAATGACTATTAGAGCATCCCTACTGGAGTGCCCTTGCTGAGTATGTCAGCCACGATCTTGCAAAAATATTTTTCACATCCAAGTTTTAGTTAGTTACTTTTCTGCAACCCCACACATAAAATTGAGACCCAGAATTTCTGCAAATAGACCTCCTTGCCCAATGACAAACACAGAGACACACAGTTAGATCATATTTATTACACTCCTCTTTAGGCATGTGCCTAGCTTTGCTAGGCTTTTTACAAACCTCCGCAAACCATGCAAATACGCTACATCAAACCCATTTTCCTGTGCCAAACCAGCATGTTTTGACTTTTCTTCATCCAATTTCAACTTGCATAGTCACATACGGAGCACCGCTAAGGATGCTCTAAGACCTGCAACAGCATGTGGCTCCACAATCCTCATCATTATGTGTGTATGATCATAAAGTGTTAGTGATCTTCTTGTTATCAACTAAAATTGTAAGCTCTAATATGATCATAAAGTTTCAAAATGCACCAACTTTTTAATAAACAAAGATTGAAAGAATGCATACAAGTTGCAAATGAACTTCCATTCCCTTGTGGGTTCCCTTCAATAAATAATAAAGGAAAATTTTGAGGCCAACACCTCCACACGTGCCCCTATTATGCCAAAGTTCAGATAGCATATACATGTACCTAAATTGACACATGCACAAATTGAAGTAGTCAAGTGAACAAATTAAGCTGATACTAGAAGCTCACCTTGAGTCAAACACTTGCGCAATCCATGCATGCATTCATTAGCTTAATGAGCCCCAACATTATTTGAGTAACATCACATTGAGAATTCAAGTTCAATGTTAGTCATTATTAGTTGGTTATTTAGTTGATTATCTTATTTTCTTAGTTTCATTGATGATTATTATTAAAGTTGGTATAGATGAAACAAGTAGTGTTTTTTTCTCAAATTCCTCGAGTAGGTGCACTAGCTAGGATCCTCAGCATTAATTAGCAGTAAATGGTAATTGTCTTGATGGACTAGTATATATTTTTTGGAATCTTGCCTACTTTTGGCAACCTACAAATACACATTGTCTAAATCTCTCGATTTCAAAGTTTTTTTGGTCAAGATATGGCAAATTTGTTTTTAAAAGTTTCAAAAATCCCTTTTGTTGGATTAACCACCTTTTTTTTTGTTTGTCTCCAGGTTGCAAAAATTTGCCAAAAAACAAAACACTAGAAACAAATATAGAATTCAATAATATAATAATCAACTTGAAAAATATGATAAACATTCCATATGGAATTCCAAGCCAAACTATTTCTCTCTTTGTACTAACTCACCTACTGGATATAAAAGGTAAATTAACATATGTCTTTTCATAATTGAAGTTTCATAACTTGGTTAAATTCAACCAAATTATGAAAAGGATTTGGTTGAATTTAATTTAATTTAATTTAAACAAATTCAATTCAATTGAAATTTCAATGAGAACATCAACCCTAGCAAATTACATTAAAAAAAAAAAATCAATTCAATTTAAGAATTTGAACTATGTTCAATGTATTTGAATTTGATTTGAAAATTTGACTTCAATTGAAGTTGCATGCAATGCCATTTAATATTTTCATCCAAATAGAATTTAATTTCCACAAAATCAACCCAATTTTGTCACCATTTCATTTTCATTTACAATCTCCAACAACATAAAACCCAAGTTCAATTGGTTTATTTTTGGTTTTGCCTTCCTAGTTGAGTGATCTTGGCGGTTATGAAATATTTTCATTATTACAAGTTTTGAGTTTTGGTTGTAGATTTCAAAACATTGGTCAGTATATTTTTCATCTGAATTATGTTCCATCTATGTGAACATGTCCTCTTTTGATGTGTAATAAAGTCATCTATATTTGCAATTGTGGCCTCTTATTTCTTAACATGGTATTAGAATGTAAATTGTTTGATGAAAATGTTGAGTGAAATTTAAAGTTCAAAATTTTCCCAGAACTATAATTAAAAGGTCTCTAAATGGTAGGAATTTATCACCTATACAAAAGAAAACAAAGAAAAGGAAGATTTACAAGTTGTAGGGGTGAGAAAAAAAGGAAAGGAAAAAAAAAAACGTAAACAAGAAAAAAATTCCATTATATAAAATGCAAAAAAGGTTTTTTTTCATTCACAAACAAAGCTATAATTATGAAAAATAACATAATTTTCTCCCAACAAAAGTAGTAATTTTAAAGTCATTTTTAAAATCTTCACACAAAGGTGAACACAAAGTTGCTTAAAATCAAATGAATTCTTCCCTTTTTTTGAATGCTTGAAGTCAGTAAAAAACTTTTTCAATTTTTTGTGTGATAGATCACAATTTAAGAATGATCTTGGTTTGGTCAAGGTTAAAAAATGTGTTAAAGTTTGTTTGAGGAACCATAAGAGTGAAAAGTTTACAAAACTTGGATCAGGTTCATAAGAAAACTTAAAAGCTTTTATTGAACAAAGGAAAGCTTACACCATAAACACTTAAAAAACCCAAAACCAAGTGTACACAAAAAAAAGTTTTGTTGGTGCCAAGTTTACACCCCCTTCACCAAATGATCTATTATATGTTATGCATTTACATTCAATTCTACCATACAACCGAGTCCTAGGGTTTCAATATTTACTTGGATTTCTAAAAAAGGTTTTAGTAAACTTGGACCTATTGAGTTCTAGTTACATAACAATATAACAAACCTTATGTGGCCCTCTCAACATCCTTGGCAAAAATTGGAGAAGGTGGATAATAAGGTTGCCAACCTTAGTTCCCAAGTATGTCCTAAAGTATGGCAAGGAACAATGGGGGTTAATGATGGTACACAATAAGGAATGAATGGAGACCACCAAGGGCATTAGAATGCAATAGAAAAATCAAAAATCAAAAATTAATTGATGGACAAAGTGATGGGGTGCAACAAGAACATTATTTTTTGTAATTAATGAAGAAGTGATGGGGAAAACAAAATGTGTTAATTTACAATGGGAAAGAATTGTTGTTGTTTTTTTTAAAACAATGACATTAGAAGAAATCTTGTCCACTTTGACCTTATGTTTGCAACTAAAGTGTGGCTAGTGTTCAAATCAACCCATTTTGCAATTACTCATAGCAATCCTATTTGTGATCATAGTTGTAAGTGCTAAAGTTCCATATGTAGTTACCTTATGAATGGACCCAAATTTGAGTCATGTATGCAAATACAATTTGTGACTATCACAAATTTAAATGAAAAGATTGATGAAAAGTGAGGATATATGTCATCCATTATTGGTGGTATCAATTGATTAATGAAATCCAAGTTGCTTTTGCAAAGGTATTTGCAATTAATATTTTCTAACAACTATACATAAATGATCAAATCTTAATATATGGCATCTCTACTATTCTGGTGTACAAATAAATGCCTATCCCTAAATGCCTACCAAAGTGTACAAATATTTATTATCATTAGTGATAATCAATATGTACAATAAAATATATGGTCCAATCTATCCTAGCCTATCCTAAGCTAGTTTAAGTTAGGATAGTCTATTATTCATTAGTTGTAATTAGTTATACTATGCTAGTTACTAAATTGGCAACACTAGGATAAGGAGCTATGTTTACCTAATTAGCTAGTAGGTTATGATATTTACGAGTTAAACAACATTAGGATAGGCAACATATGATTACCTAACAATAACTAGTATGTTAAACTACATTAAGTAGACTAAACTACCTACATGCATACTAACTAGCCTTTGTAACCTAGGTTAAATAGGTTGGGTAAACTAAACTAAGTTAAGTAGATTAGGTAGGAGGGTAGGTTAAGTGGAGTTTAAATATAAGATAAATTAACTAAGGTATGATAGGCTAGCTAGGATAAGTACCTATTAGCAACTAAGTAGGTAGGTAGGTGACTATGTTAAATTAAACCAAACTAAATAGATTTTTGGCCATCTACTTACTTACATAAATTGTGTACTTTCCTAATACCTACCTATGTAAATAATGTACAATGGGTGGTTGCAAGCTAAAATGCCTTAATTTCAGCATATATGTAAACATTCTAAATATCCATATTGTAACATTAAAATGAAAAAAACCTTTAAAATCAATGTTAAATGTGGATTATGTGGTTATCAATGAATTAAAAAATTCCATATGAAGAAAAGCCCAACTAGAAGATTCTTTAATATATATGTTGAGAAAAAAAACTGAAATGCACCCAAAAATGATTGTGTTATCAACTTTTGAAATTATGGCCAATTTCAAACCATTCAAAAGTCCATAAATTTTTTAATTAAAGTTTTTATAGGCAATTTTTTTGCATCTATGTTTTTTTAATATAATATATCATGTCTTAAATCACAATAAAATATCCGAAACACAAACCATATCAAAAAAATGCATGCACATAAAAATATAAATTGAAAACCACTCCAAATTTTACAACTTCAAAGTCCATTACTATATATTTGATATATATATACAATATTCTATTTATAGATGTTGCCTTGTTCAAGTTGAGAATATCAATCTAAGAAGTTAATATATTGCTGATTTTCTTGTTTGTTAATAACATGTGAATGCATGACACTCTTCCACAAATCACATTGTTACACAAAAAATGAACCACCTCACTTTGCAACCACCCCAATAAGATGTGAAATATATATAAGATGACAAAATTGATTACTGCACATAAGTGTGGTCCAATGGTTAAAAAACTTATTTATCTTTATGGGGGAGAAGGTTTCAACTCCTTATACTTGCACCTTAAAGGTTAAACTAATCTAAGCTACATGTAGGTTAGGTTGGGTAGGGTAAAGTAGGTTAATGAGGTTAAGTTAAGTTCAATAGGCTAGGTATTTCCCTACCCATTACTTTACCTAGGTAGCATTAGAAGAATTCATGTCCTATGCAACCACTTCTTAAACAACTAGTGGTCTTCAACAATTCAAAAAACACTATGAACCATATTTGCTATTTAGCTCATGTTGCAATCAAGTGAATGTTACAACTAATGGATTAATGCAATGAATGTTTAACATAATGTGGGTATGTATTCAACTTTATATACTCTCAAACTAAAGATGTAAAGTTGTTAAAGAGACTCACCAACAACAATAACTATGACATGATGTAACATATGACATTATGATATGGCATATGATATTAACATGATTTGATGTCAATTATGCAACCACCTATTAAACAAATTGTAATATTATTTAAAATATGATGTGAAAATTAATGTCCATCACTTTATATTTAAGATGTGTAATTATGCCACATGGTGTAAATATGTAATCAAATTAACATAGTTGTAGTCATGACTTAGTTGTATGTTGTGAGTTATATAAAAACTGTAAATAATAATTGGCATCATACATCATAAAATATAATCTAACATGTACATTCATAAAGTTTTCCATAGGTCATTTTGTAATGACAATAGTCATGTGTATATGCAGCTCAACTAGAATCATTTTTTGAAGATTTGTAAAAATGTTATATTTTAGTTCATTATTTTTACAAATGGCATGCATAAACATATAAAGGTTTAATCAATGATAATTAAACTTATTCAAAAAAATTAAATCACGTGATATTTATGTGTATGTTTATAGTTAAATTTTTTTATAATGAATTTTTTTAAATATATATTTTAAATTGATGTAATATATTTACAATTGAAAATTTGAAAACTATAATTTTTTTAAAGTTATGGAAGTTAAAATATAAAATTCAATTTAATTCTGAGTCTTAATTTTCACTTTCATTTATGGCCCAAACAATATTAAATCAATTTAAATTCATTATTAAAAATTATTTGAAAGCATGAACCAAATAATTTTTTTAAATATTAAATATTAAATTGAGTTTAAAATTATATTTAATTTAATTAAATTCATAATTGAAATCAGAATTTTAAAAGATTAAATTTGAATACTGAATTAAAATATTTATTTAAATAAATTAAAATATTTAATCAAGTTTTCAAATTAATTTCATTATGAACATACATAATTAAATAATGATATGATAATGCATACGATTTGAAATATTCATGTTTATATTTATGTGATGACATAATATATCACAAATTCAAATATTGGTTGGATGGTTAAAAAGTTGCATTACTACAAAATGTGTCTTAGTTCATTTGGGGTTTCATTATATTTTGAGTGAATTTGAACATTTTTACTTAGTGAAATTATTTAACCCCCTAATGAACAAGGACCAATTATTACAAAAAATTAATTGTTTCACTAGCACTTAACGAAACAAAGTTACTCTCAAGTGACATACAAATTTACCAAACCATTCATTTGCTAATTAATTAATTAACCAACATGAAAATCAATTAGATTATTTAATACATAATATCATTGATAAATCCATGATTTTTTTTAACCTATGATTTATTAACACATGTCACTACCTAGACTAGGTTAAAAACCTAGCCTAAGTAGGTAGGCCACATAATCAACCTAGGTAGCTATTTTAAGACTTATATAATAAAATATTTGGTCAACATACCATTGTTGACCACACATAGCACCATTCATGAAGTTTGATCCCTTGACTTTTGGAATTGAGGCAAATTCCCATACCATCAAGTCATCCAACTTATTATGATAATATGTTATATTACATTCTATTTATCAAATACTTCATTTTAAACATTACAAATACATGAACTTTGAAAATTCATATCTTATTACGATTTTGTTCAAATGAAATGATTCAAGATCTTTTTTTAAAAAAAATTTGAATAATGTACATAATGATATTTATTTCCTTTTGAAAGTTAAAAATCATTTGAACAAAAAAAAAGTTGAATATCATTATTCAATAACATTTCAATGACCATTTATTTGAAAAAGAAAATAATGAATGGAAAAGATTTTTGGTAATATAATAATATTTAATATGTTAAGTTATTTTCAATTATTATATGATTATTTTTCATTAATTTAAATTATTTCACCCTACATTATTTACGGCTATTTATGACTATTCTCAAGTACTTTTCATTATTTTTGGTTATTTTAAATTACTTTTGACTATTTAAACTTATTTCACTTTAGGTTATTTTTGGCTATTATAAATTTCTTTGGCTATTGAAAATTGTTTTTAGTTTAGGCTACTTATAGTTATTATAAGTTATTTTTGGCTATTAAAGATTATTTCACCTTAAATTACTTTTGTCGATTATAATTATTTCACCTTAGATTATTTTTGACAATCCTAGGCAGTTTTAATGTATGGCTATTGGTGGTTATTCCATTGCAAGTCATTGGTGGTTATTGATGGCTATTTTATTAATGGTTATTATATTATAAATTATTTTTAAATATTTTTTAGTATAATAATGTAAACTATTGATAGTTATTATATTATAGGGTATTTTAGATTATTTTAAGTTATTATACTTAGTATAAAATAATTTATAATATCATAAAGTAGAATGACCTTGAATAACTTAAAGTATAACTTGAAATAACATATGATAATCATTCAATCCAATATAACTGTAAATCCAATTGTAAAAATGGTTTTTTTTCTAAAATCCTACTAATGTAAGTAGGTATGTTACATCTAAAATTGTCACATGATCAAATAAAAAACACACATTTATAATCATGACATGTTTATGATTCATTACACATCTATTATCATGACATGTTTATGATTCATGACACATTACCAAACCAAAAAAAAAATTTTAATAATGTAATGCACACTACAAAATCTCCTCGTTTTTCATGTGGAGGTGGTTTTGTTTCTAAATGAAAAATTTATTGTGTATTATTCCTCTAAAAGGTACTTTCACAATGAAACAAGCCAAAAACCACGTTGGACAACTACCAAAACTTTTTCAAAATTGTAACTTTGTTAGATATATTTTTTGGTGCCACTTTCATGCCATGTTTATTATGGGAAGTTATGCTAAATGACGAATATAAGTGTTGATGAATTTAGAATAAAAATCAAAAAACATTATTTTAGATTTTCGTTTTAATGAAAAACCTTTGAACTTAAAAAAATTTACATCAAAAGCAATCAATTTTGTAAATTACTAAGTTCAAGACTTTCTTAATAAAAAAAATTTGATGAAAAAAATTGAAATAATGTTAAATGATTACCCACACTCAAAAAACACTCACAATCCAAAATCTATTGAACATAATTTTAAAATTTTAAAAGTCTTTTACCACATGTAAACAAATTCTTTGCATTTCTTTCTTTAAATTTAACTATCTCTTTAAACATAATTTCATTCTAACAATCTGAATGTGAATGAAATTATCTACCTTTCATCTACAGATCATCAAGACCTAATGAAACATGGGATCTTTATTGTGTCATCACCTCCTATTTACTATTTCCTACTTTTATTTATTTATGGTTTGTAGTCGATACATGTTTGTTGCAAAAGGCTTTCATAACAATGTGCAATGGACATAAATAATTACTATAAAATGCCTTCACCAAATATATCCTAATGTTTAATAGAATTTAATGGGCAAACCCATCCTTGGGTGGTACCATTAGGAACCACCTCAAGGAATGGTTAAATAACCAAAAACAACCAAATCATTTTTGTAGGCCCTTTTTGTTAAATGTTTTCACAATAAGATATTATTATTTTTTCATGTTTATCAAATTCATGCTCTAATATACGGCTTGAAGTTTATTTCAAAATTTTAAAATTTATAATCCTGATTGAAATTGCCCTTCAAAAAATCGATATCTTTGGAAATTCATGATTATATCATATGTAAACAATTGATTTCCAAATAAAAACCTCAAAATAAAATGACTTCCAAATTACCTTAGGACAAAAATCATAAAAAAATCATAAATCATGTTCCAAATTTGTGTTCGTAATCAAAAAGTTCAAGGAGAAAAATAGGCAATACGTTCCTAAAACGTTTTCTAAATGCAATGATTAATAACATCAAAATATTCAATATTTTTGATATTATTGAAATTTCAAAATCCATGTAACCTAATAAATGTATTCCAAAAACAATTATGAAAATGTTCATTTAAGTGTTTCCTATGATTTTTCAAAGTTTGAGGGGTCTAAGAAAATCAAGGTGTGATGTTCCTAATGGTACCACCCAAGGATAGCGATGCCTTAATTTAAATCTAAACTTTTAATGATGCCAACAAGATTTACTTTAGTTAACATATTGAACAATGTTTTAAACACTCCAAAAACCAAGATGATAACATGCCCAAAAAATTGTGGTATGTCATCATTGATGACATTAATGAAGAGCATCACCCAACCATCGAAGAACACCCCACATTGCAACTACAGTTCACAAGATTTATTGATGATTTTGCTACTAAGAAGTCAAGAAATAAAATTAATCAAATTACATGAAAGGAGAAAATGACATGTATGATATTTACCTTAATTTTGATCTTTGACACATTTATATGTTACTTCTTAAATCATCATGTGCAATCACAAGTTCAACATTTGGATGGAGTAAAAACATCCAACATTATGCCTACTTTATATCACAAACTAGTGTTAAAAAGTTTGGGGATTTTGGGAAAAAAAGGTTCATTTCCAATAGTTTTTTAGAACTTGCAATGGAGTCATCAAAACAATGAAAACCCTTTGTTGAAGCACAGTGCAAAGCCATGAAATCAAATGTTATACATTGATCATAAATTTTTATGAACAACATTATGTGTATATACAAAGGGCAAAAGCATGGTTAGGTGGCTCAAAAATGTCCTTTGAAAATCCATAATCTAACATTAGTGAATGTTTTTACAGTTTTAACAATTATCAAACCATAAAATTTATAATTATCCCCTATTTTTCATCATAAATATTAACCTATGAATATCCCTAAACTTGTGATTGATAAAAAAATCCATGCAAAAGATTTAAAATTTTAATGTGAAAAGGAATCTCAAGGATAAATATTTACAATAATCATGTGATTTAAGTCTTTTGAAAATTAAAGATATATATACTAAGAAAGTTTCAATCCACTTCACTAATAAATTCTTCATTTCATGATTCTTTATTTTTTAGTTTTAATTTTGACACTACTTTGACATATTTTTTAAGTCCACATTTTTCATTTTTTATGTGTGACAAATGTAATGTTATCATTTCAAGAGTCAATTATAAGTCCATAATCTTTTTTGATATCATCCAAAAAATTTATGATGATTCCCATTAAAGTCTATAACAACATGAATAATTTTTAAATTAACAATGTTAATTTTGAATAGGACTTTAAATTTTATGTTTATATGTAATCCAAAAGAATTACAAGTGTGATAGTCCAAATTGTCCACATATTCATGTTTTCACCCCAATCATCTTCCATCTTTTGAGCAATCAAGCCCCAAGTGTCCAACTTTTGAATAGAAATCTTTGCACACAACACCAAATGCGCCATAAAACACATAAGAAATATTTGCATCAGTAACACCCTCAAACAAAAGTAGAATATGAATGTAGCACCAAAGAGTTTGAACAATGAGTTTCAAATCCAAGTGTGTTGAAAGAGAAAGGATTCTAGTTGTCTATCATGATCTTTTGATTTGGAAAGAAAATTGGTACCAGCTATGTGAGATCCTAGAACATTATATATGTTCTATATCACAAACCAATGTCAAAGAGCTCAAGCAAAAGGAGAATATGAATGTAACACCAAAAAAATTGAATAATGAGTTTCAAATCCAAGTGTGTTGAAAGGGAAAGGATTCTAGTTTTCTATCATGATCTTTTGGTCTAAAAAGAAAAATGGTACCAAATTGTGTGAAATCTTTGACAATAGAAGCGAAAGAATACTAAAACTTCACTCCAAACATATCAAAAACCATGATAGATTCTTGAGAATGGCCACCTTGCATATTTGCCAAAACAATAGAATCACTTCAACCATTG
The DNA here is from genome assembly GCA_963921925.1 of Sphagnum tenellum. Lineage (NCBI taxonomy): Eukaryota > Viridiplantae > Streptophyta > Sphagnopsida > Sphagnales > Sphagnaceae > Sphagnum > Sphagnum tenellum. Next base: position 13,419,815 of record OY998153.1, read on the forward strand.
TAATTTTTGTTAAACCATATATTAACGGAAGAAAAAATCCATTGATACAATGATATGCCACCATTTAAATGTAACAATAGAACCAAAGTTGGCAAAAAAAGCTCCAATTGCTAATCACTAAATAAAATCCACACTTACACATGACCAATCGAAACTAAAAAATGGAACAAATTTGGCAACTCATATTGTAAGCTTCAAAACAAATGTGCTTGGGACATTGGACATTTTATCAACTCCTAGAAAGAACTGAAAACAAGAACCTAATCCTATGTATAATCAAAAGTAGCCAACTTAAATGACCAATATAATCAACCAATTGGGCTAATACTTCAAAATTCCATTTAATGATAGAACAAGTTTGTAAAAAATAGAACAAAATATTCATCAACACTCACATCCATCACTCCAGCTCATGATCAACATTGAAATAACCAACTACATTCCACAAGGTATCATTTTCGTTAATGATATTTGCCTTTTCCACAAGGAATTCATCAATGGACTATCATTCTTATGGGCGATCCCATCTTACATTATTTGACCAATTTTTGATTATCATCACTAGCTTGTCCAAATTGTCAACTCCCAACTTATAACACCAAAGGCTTATTAACATTCCAACTATGTTGAAAAAAAAATTTAATTTCAATCTAGGACCTATGAATCCTTAAAATCTATCAAGCCACAAAATAAACATTTGGAAATCATTTTCACCAATTCAAAGGTAGTACATACTACCTTTGATTTGGTGGAAATGATTTCCAAATGTTTATACAAAATCTTTTGGCTTCACATGTAATTGGCGGAATAAGCCGAATTCATTCTTCAACAACTCGTGCAAAATGGTTGCCTTTGAAGTCACTACGTTAAAGATGGAATCATCATCAATTGATGTTGTTTCAATTAGCCATTAGTGGTGGGGTTTAGGAAATGAAAAGCACCCATTAGTTCTGGCAATAGAAAATTGTTATCATACTCAACTATAATTTATATCACTTTTGTTCATCCAACAAATGCCTTCACAACATCAAGGGATTTAAAATGTGAGTCCAACATTAATGTCAGCATGATGTGAACCTTACTAGCATTATAAGAAGATGTAAATGCCAAAAATGGAGTTAATACAACTTGAACTTCTACCACCATACGCATTTGCAATGCCCCCAATTCAAATTCAAAATCCCCCTTCACAAAATTGAAGGGGGTAGTCTCATATTGTTGAATCTGATTTTGCATACACATAATGATTAAAAGGGCAACATTTAGGGCATTAGAAAATAACCAATATCCTCAAGTTTGACTGAGGATACATTGTTTCACAATAAGAAGCAAAGTTTCAACAACCATTTCACAAACTGCCCATGTGTGTGCATCTGGCACACAACCTTGTAATTATTGAATTTCTTGCTTCCCATAACATAGATTGATGGCATTGCAATATTCCAAGGTTTTCTAAAACGAAATCATCTTACTAACAAACCTAGTATTCACCGGTGTTTTTAGTTTTCAATGGGAGAGCCTAGCATGAAAGCATGCCCTATGCCATTTGTTGTGCCCTTTACTAGGCTTTTTAGTCCATGTAATTATTTTTTGCAACATAAATTGAATGTCCTTCAAACTAACTTCCCTAAAGTCAACCAAAATATTAATTTCATTACATGCATATTGACATGTTTTGATGAAAGCATGGCCAAAACACAACCTTGCCAAGGAATTGTAAGTCCTAAAAGACCAGAATTGAAAGCTAAAATAAAAACTTTTGCAAGGGTGGACAGACTGCCACCTTTGTCATTCACATAGGCGATTATTTTGTCTAGTAAATTATATGATGACAAGAGATTTTTGACTTATGATGCCATCGCAACTCCCAACGTATTAGTGGCTACAAAAAGTCCCATTGTCACATGGCAACACCCATAGTGAGTTTATGAAATTAATCACAAGAACAAACATGTCATGTCCAAATTTGGAGATCCATAAATCAAAAGAGAATGTTGTTATAACACATGAATCCAAGATGGGAATTATTTAATGTTCCATGGTCTTAACTACCAATGAAAGGATGGCATGTTGAACCATTTGCTTGCCGTTTGGAAACACAACTTGGAGATTTTGACACATGACCAAATGTTTCCACCACTGATTTTCTACAACAAAAATAGGCATGTAAGCTTTGACAACAAACAATAATAGGTCCTCCATAAATTTGTTGTGCACCATCTTTCTTATGAGGATTACCATTCCCAAAATAATATGTGATGGCCCCATAACCAATGACAAATCTCTTTTTGGATTTTTCCTTGTGTAATTTTTCAAATCAAAAGCCACATTAGCATTTTTCCACCTACACTAATTTGGATGCTTGCCCAAGATATCTTTTTTCATAGAAGTAATTCCATGTTGTTGGTTGGAAAAGATCATACTTTTCTTCCTTTTGGTGGTATTATTAGCACTATAACTTTGGCAAACTGAATGGCAAATCACACAATGCATAGTTTGAAGTATAATAGTATATAGTTTATTGCAATCATTCACCATAAAAAAAATGCCAAGGGAAAGACAACTTGTGGTGAGGGACCCATGCTTTTTGATTTAAAGTGAATTGAACCTTCAAAACCTCCCATGCAATTTTTGCTTCTTCATCCAAATCATTGGGCATTCTAATGCTTTCAAATGCAAATGGTCCACCTGGCATCAAAATCAAACCAATATTGGCCCAAAATCCTCAAGTAAGTTCTTCGATTCGAAATGAATACCATCATAATCAAAACCTTCATGTATATGTAGATTCAAACCAAATGTTTCAGTTTCATTTGCCATTTGGATTTTGATTTAATACAATGAAAAATAAAATAAAAATCTAAAATCTAGTTTATGAAGTATCACTAATGAATTATAAAAGTTTTTCTTTGATGAACTTCAAATTCACAACTTGAAATTGAAGCCTTGAAACAATTCCTATGAGTATGTTTTTGCAACACAACTTCAACGTGATGCATCTAGTCCCATACCACTAAAGGACGATGCTAGACAAAACAAAAACAACAAAAACGACAACAAACACAAGCAAAACACAATAAAAGGGGTAGAAATACTTATTTATGGTGTGTCAATTTGATTGTTGCTAGTTGAAAGGAAAAATTACATCATGAACCCCCAACAGCACCTCAATATTCATCTTTGATGTTCATAATCACATTAAGGATCTCACAAATAACCAATACAACTATTGGAACTAATTGTTGTGTTTGGTGGCTATTGCAACCAAACACGACAATCTTTCCCAACAACAAGTAGAAAAGCATTATTGAATGCAAATATGAGAATGACACATGAGAATGGACTTGTGGTTTAAGGTTTTAGATATATGACAAAAAGTGTAACCTTAAATGGATGAAGGTGCTTGGGTGAAGGAAAAATAGATGGAAAAATTGGATGGAAAGAAGCTTATCCAAGTAAAAGTGATAGGTCCCCATCAAGGTATAATAAGGTATTGATTTTTCTAAAACTAATACCTTACCAATAGGAAATTTACAAGGAATCTAAAATCTTAATACCAAGTCAGGTAGGTTTTTGGTCAAGTATTTCTTGAAAATGGAACCACAAAGGAGGTCATATGCTACCAGCACCTCATCCCTGGTTGATATCCGGGTCATTTTTCAATAACCTGCCAACACTGGTAATTACATTCCCAAATGCTTTGTTTATTTTCTAAATACTTTTGAGAGTTTTAAGGGGGCCTTATTTCTTTTCTAAATGTTTACAAATTTTACCTCCAAAGTAATCAACAAATACTGTAGTTTGAACTTGTCATGTTTAGAAGTCCAACACCCTTCCAAAGCTCATAATTATTTGTTCAAATTCAAAATCTGGCCATGTGTTGTTGATGTGTTCCCAGGCTCCACTACCAAACACATCGACGACACATACCATCAAAATTAGTTGTATCCTTATACCCATTCATCACTTTTGCATAGGTCTCCAACCTCAAAAGTCTAGGTGTCAAAGGGACCTTCTTCCCCTCAGTTTCTGTAGCTACTTGTCTAACACCTACTTGTCTTACACATTCTACAAATTGAGTTTCTTTCCAAAAAAAGAATGCAATCATTTTTGCATGCGTGAATCTTGTTATATTCTCATGATCTAATTTTAAACACCCTATTCATATTTAAGCAAATCAATGCATTATTTGGCCCGTTGGCCGGTCACTTTTGATATGCAGGTCTGTCCCAAGCAAGTGCAGAAATCGCAGAAATCCAGCCACAACAAATGAAGTGGGCATCAAATGAAGAGGGCATTGTTCCTAACTACACTATACAAGGCCCTAAAAACTTCTTGAGATTCAAGCATGTCCTTCACTTCCACTTTTGACATCATACAGGTATCGCAGGAGAGCAGCTACAACTGCCACACTCAAGCTGTTCCCAAGCAATGCATATCTGCCACCAAAGACAGAAACTCAGATCACAAGTTCATTGCATACATACTCATGAAAATGAACAAACCAAACCAAAAGATACAAGCACTTCCAAACACAAATGGGAATAGAGAAAATTACCTTTGCCTTAAACTCACATAGTGAGGAAAGCTAAATTCAGCTGGGAACGAATGTAAGTTGGCTATCTGTCATTCACAAAATCAGAGACTGTAACAGTGAGAATAGATGCACATAACAATAATAATGAAGAAGAATATCAATGCCACTTCTAGGTCATGATTTTAGAGTTTAGGGTTTATCCCAGGGTTCTCCATGAATCCTAAACACCTACATGCAGAGAGAATTCCCAAACTGGAAAAGGCACATAACTCCCCTTCCTGTGATAAGAAGTTGAACAAATCCAACTACATGTCCCAAATGAAAAATGCACCAGCAGACTGGAAGTGCCATAAACAATGTCATGAGGATCATCTTTCTGTCCTCTTCAGAGAAATAAAATTTTGAAGCATAAGCAACTGGCTCACCTCTTGAGGGGTGAAGTACCGGAGCCCAAGGCTTGTGATGGGTACCCCTTTAGACACATCAAGGGTACCTTGTTGGGTAAGTGCACTTTCATTCTGCAGATATGCCAATAAAGATCGGATCAGATACCACAGTGTACAACAGGTGCATACCTTAAAACTGGGAGACATCAGCAGCATGCCAGCATGTGCCAGCACATGAAAGAAAATGGTCTATCTAACCTGCACTATCACTGGAGCATTCAGCTGTAGCAAGAGCTACCTTAGTTGCTAGTAAGGAGCCAGTACCCTTTGCATATCGCCCATAACTTTTCGTAAAACAGCAACAAGACCTGGAATCACGTGTCACAATGTCTGAACTGGAATATTAAGGCAACCAATATTTTGTGTTCTCCAAAGGAAAAAGAAAAAGAGAAAAAAACCCAAAGAGGACATCTGTTCTATGAGGACAAGGACACTTTGAAAGATGGATTTGTCCTAATTATCTATTCCAGAAGGATACCAAAAACATCACCCCACCGCTCAACCACATTCACTGGTAACTTGTAATGCTTCCACTTATCATCATCAGCCTCCAAAAGTAAGGAAGCAGTTTCTCTTGCATCAAGCTGCTGCTGGAGCTCCATTTGTGACACATCAATTCCACATCCATCTTCCGTTGCTCTTCTGAGCAAAGGAGGAGCCCCAGTGTCATGAATTGCACAGGGATCACTCTCCAAGAAATCACTTATAGATCTACAGCAAACGGTCTGATCTAGTACAGGCTCATTCATCTTCATCAATGGCAATTTTTTGGTAGGTATTTCTCCAGCATTTGCCACTTCCAAAAGCTTGTGATCAATGCCTGTCAAACCATCTGAAGAATTCAAGCTACAGGTACTATGAAGATTGTCGTCCTGTTGCACATCAGGCAGATGGGCAAGAAACTTAACGTGGTCAGCAAGAGGCCCAAGTTGACAAAGTAAACAACTATTCAGATCTGGCTGCCCAAAATTCAAAGGCTTCCTCTTGGCCTGCAGCAAAAAATCCATGAATCAATTACTACAGTTTATTTGAGCATATCCTCTTCTCAACCCTAAATCCTAAAGCTTTTGCATTTGAAAATCTTCCTCGACAGCAACTGCAGTGCACTATTCATCATAGATGCACAGAAATTTGTACTGTTTACACCTCTTCAACTGACATCACAAGCAAGGCTTGTACAAAAAGCAATTCCTACCAGGCAAAAGTAGCGTGGTCGTGAATAAGGAATGCCCAACTGGAGTGGAGTCAGGATAAACTCCTGACTGATAAAACCCGCATCTTCAAGCACATCAATCAGTTGGCTGTGAGTGACTGAATTCTGCCTCCCAACCAATAACTTATTAATTAACATGCAAAGAAAACCCCCCTGCTCGTGACTGATGAAAACCAATGTAGAAATCCTGGTTTAGGGTTTAGGGTTTAGACCAGGAAACCCAGAAAAAGCAGGATACTACATCTGCCATAAATCTTTGAGAATTAACAACTGAAGATAGGAGCCCAAATGACCGTAACGGACTTGGTGAATGCACATGATGAGGTTTGGTTCAGCTCACCTCAAATCCAACCACATTCTCAACCAATATGTAATTTGGTGGTGAAACCATTTGTGAGAGCATTTCCAACATCTGAAGGAAAGACTGTGCACGAGAGTCATCAACATCCTTGCGCAGACCTGCAGCCTTCACAAGTTTGAATCAGGAAATCTTCAGCATACACAAAAATACTGAGCTTCTTGACCTACTTTGTAATTTCAGGACATCAATTTCTCATTCCAAAGCACAGCAAAAAATCATTAGAAGATGATCATCCTCATGAAATTTCAGAAATCTCCATACTCAAGATTAAATGAAACCAGAACAGGCAAAAAAATTCAAAAATGTTGGAAAAACTTCAAACTAGTACAGAGAGTCTGGGAGTAGGCCAAGTGTTGGACTTCAAAAAACAAGCTTCAAGAAATCAAATTTGTGTATGAGAGAGAAGTGGTAGAAGTTTGTGAAATGGACTGCGCAGTTGGTGCCCAAAGGGAATACCAAGAAATTCTGGTCTGTGAGCAGCACAGTGACCAAAAGAAAAGAAGAGATTATCTATGAGAAAGTCTAACTAAGGAGTATCAAAAACTCTACCCCAAGACTCCTTGATTGGACTTTTTGCAGAATAAGCTGCTTCTTTGATTTGATCATTGTTCTTGGAATCATCCTGTGGCCACTACTTCTGCAGGTCTATTTAGCAAACTTCTAGCTCTTTTCACCTACAAGTTTGATTTCTTGAAGCTTCCACAGTCTTGAAACTATGGAGGGACTCGAAAGAGCTTATCTCTTGTTTTACTCTTAAGCCAATAAAATTGACCTGGCAGATGTAAAGACTCGTACAAAAGTACCTAAATAGTATTGAAAAATCAAACAACGACAACAAAAGCAGAGAAAGTTTATCATCCTCTGATCATGAAAGATGTAGGAATTCGATCACCTCCACTGCTCCTGCAGTGTCTTTGAGAATCCCACAACTATCAGGAAGCCTTTCTCAGAAAATTAGAAAATCAGTAAAAAAATAGGAGGTGGCAAGGACTGCCATTGCAGAGCAAAATGTTGTCACAAGAAAAAAATTAATGCAAAGCCCTGCCTTAATTATCAACTAATACAGCAATGCAAAAAAAATTAATACAACATCAACAGCTTTATCATGACTTTCAAGCAGCATCAAGCCTCAAGTGTCAGGCAATAATAGCAGGTCATTGCTGTTTAGAAATTGCCAGAACAAAGAAAAGATGTGAAAACCTTGACGGGTGTAAGGCTGGCATGGTGGAGACAAGAGCCACGAGTGAGCCTTGTAAGCATCCAATTGCTGTACTGTCAAACGCTGTATATTCCCCTGCAAAAGATCAGAAAATCAGGTCAAGAAAATGTTTGATGTCAACCAAGCAGCCACAACTCTTAGACACAGTAGGTGAGCAAATATAGGACTTGTAAACTTATTAAGAAGTAGTTCACATATTCAATGTTGAATTGCAATCTTTCACCACCAACCATCTCCAGATTTTGAGGGATGTTCATCCTGTTGAACATAACATGGATACACCAGAACCAAAGCCTGAAAGATCTCTAAATGACTCCATTGCAATTTCAGCAGCTCTATTAGGTAGCAGGAAGCAACAATGATATGGATAACACATCAGAAAAGAAAAGAACCAATATTATTTTTTTGGTGCAAGTTTTCTCACCATGGCAATCAAAAAAAAATTCTCATGCAACGTGTACAAACAGTTGTTTTTTAGAAAACTTGTGCAAAAATCACCAGGTTTTGAGGAAGTCAGAAGTCATCATATTTAGACCACGAGTTCCTGGAGGTTGACAGGACAAAGTGGGATCCTAAAAATTCCTACTTTGCTGGCTTACCTCTAGCCAGATTTGGCTCATTCCTCTTGTGGATGATCACCCATCCACCTACTTGACAAAATTGGGGCGGAAAAAAAAAAGACCCTGACCACAACAAGACCAACTGTGGAAGAAAAACTAAACCCTAAATGCTACAACACTTGGAGCTTGTATCGGTGCACCAGATTGTGATTGTAACAATGTGGGTAGTGTGCGAATGAGGAAGTATTGTTGATTGAATGAGGAGCACCACACATTACTGACCTGATTGGGGCGGTGGCCAAAATTGTGCTCATAGACATCATTGGCTATTTCATTTATTTCAAAAGCCTCAACCACATCCGCATGCACCCCTGCCATTTTCAGAGCATACCTCTGCAACAAATGAAACATTCAAATGTATATTCAAACATGTTCAAAATCTATTCATTGTGGATGGCACATTCAAACATTAAGATCTTTTAGCAAAGTTGGCGTCAATTTCTTGAGCCAAAAATAAATAAATAAATAAGCACACAAGACTTGGCAACTTCATACCTGGAATTCTAACCTATGAATGAATGAAGAAATCAAATAAGATCTCTCAATCCTAACTAACCTTAGCCCTAACAATCATTCCACTACAGTCAAAACTATTTTGTACGCTTCCAAATTGACAAAAGGAAAACATAAAGACAGAGGGAGACACAGACGGACGTACCATCCCTCCGATGCCACTGTAAAATTCAAGGACTCGGAGCGTACGCACTGATGATGCGTGTTCATCCGCCATCACCTCCACCTGCGCAGCTCTCTCCCACACTAACACACGCACACGCGCACACACACTCTCGCTCTCTCACTTCCCCCTCTCGCACGGCGTGCAGTACTAAGGGCTTGAAATCTAGGGTTTCACTTTTTAGGGTTTCCAGGAAATTTAGGGCGTGAAAATGTAACCAAAGGTGCACCCAAAGTTGTCTGTGTCTTTTGTTTTCTTGCTTGGGCCCTGCCACACAGGGACAGGGACTATTACATTGGATCCAACTTTTGGAAGTTTTACTTTATTAGAAAGAGCACCATATTCACTTTGTGTTATGGTCGAATATTTTCGAGATAATAGAATGCACACATTAATTATTTATGATGACCTAAATAAGCAATCAATAGTATATCGTCAATTGTCATTATTGTTACATCGACCATCAAGTCATGAGGTGTTCCTAGGAGATGTGTTCTATTTACATTCTTGTTTATTAGAAAAAGCCATTAAAATGTCAGACCAAACTTGTGCAGGTAGCTTAACTATATTATCCGTAATTGAAACACAAGCTGAAGACGTGTCTACTTATATTCTTACTAATGTTATTTCGATTACAGATGAACAAATCTTTGTGGAAACAGAACTCTTTTATTGTGGAATTTGACCTCCTATTAACGTAGGATTATATGTAAGTCATGTGAACTGGGTGAGATTTACATGGGATCGCTCAAGTTGAAAATAACTATGTAAGATCTCTCAGCGTGTAATCTACCTTATCCAATTAGAACTGAGTTGAAAGCACGTGAGTCAAAAGCTGACTATCGAAATTTAGGAAAACAAACCTTGATGATGGTCGCCCCACTTTCATAGGGAAGACACCCATGATTACACCTACATGAATTTGGGATATGTGCCATCTAGAGCCTGAGTACTTTTATTACATAGGAAGGAAAAGGGGAACCTTGCATTGAAAAAGACACAAACTCCAAAGACACAAACTCCACGGCAACAACAAATCAAACATGACCCTACAAATCATTAAATACCAAAAGGGAACTTTCAATGGAAATCACAGCCTATTTATGGGGAAACCAATTTTGTATTACGTGAATTAGTTTTCTTGGTGAAAGTGTTTTGACTACTTAGATTGGAATGAACTCATTTGTTGTTTAGAGTGTGGACACAGTAAGTAGATGTACAACATCTTATCTATTGGTAGGGTTAGCATGTTTGTGATACCTTCTTGGCCTTGCATACAAAGGAAAGGATATTGTATTTAGATTCATTATAGTTTAAGGGATTTTTTATAGGCCCCCAAGTAATAATAAATAGGCCTATTTTTACATGAGGATTTTTTGAAAGATGATATTTTGGCTTGTGTTGAAATGCGAAATTAATTATAAAATTATTATATATTGAAAGATTTTAGTTTCTTGTAGAGGATTTTTTTTTAAAGATTATAATTTTGCTTGGTGAAATATTTGAATTTCCATAATTCTTCTATTTGCATTAAGATGCATTTTAATGTAATCAACAAGGCCACAATTTGACACAACCCTTATTTTAATTGGTTGTTTCAATCTTTTTGGGCGGGGGGGGGGGGGAGGGTGCAAGGAACCACTTTGTGTGGCTTAATCACCAAAACAACTAGCTATTTTTGGTAAGCAGGGAGGTAATTATTTGGAACATTGAACATGTCCAAAATAGGATCATGACGAAGGGAACAGCTTCCCTTTTGTCAAGCTTTACGAGATGTGACGTTTGAACATATGAAACACAACGGGTGTGTCATGGCACTTTTAGAAGTTTGACACTATTAGAGTTTTTTTACCATATTAAGGTTTAATCAACATTCAAATTTAGGGTTTTGTTTGTTGTTTGGGTTTTAGCATTTTGAGCTGTCTAATTTTTTGAGCTTTTAATAGTTTTTGGTTTCTAGTTTTGTGAGTGTAAAGCTTGTAAGTAATTTTCAGTATTCACATTTGAATTTTAAAGTTAGTATTTTCAATGAATTCAATGACTATTGGCATTGTATTATTTTTAATTTTTTGATCATGTTGAGATTTTGAAAGCTAATTGTCACAAAAGGAAAAGAATCGTTCAAGTGAGGAATTGATTATTAGAGTTTGAAGTACCACTCATCCTCCATGCAATCCCAATTATTTTTTCTTATCTTGCTTACCAAGAGACTAGGCCACATAAAATTTTGTAAAAAAAGCCTAAACACATTACACATTGGGATTTGATAGGAGGAATTGTTTGGCACACTAATTTGAAAATGATAGAAATAAAATATTTATTTGCATATCGTATGACTTATGGATCATTTATGTATTTGGTTAGAAAATTGGGACCTTTTGTCAAATCTAGGGTTTAATGTGTTTGTTAAAGCACCATTAGAGCTTAGAAAAATTATTGGGTTGCTATTATATCGATATGCACATGGGGTTAATGCAAACATCATTGTTGATAAATTCAATGTTGAAGTTTTTACATTGCGTAAATATGTTGATATAATTGTCAATGTTTTAATTTCTAAGGATAAATTGTTTAGTTGATATATTTTTATATCTCATGGTCCACACTTACTTAGAATTATGGATGGATTTTTTCACGCATGTGGCTTACCCAATGTTTTTGGCACTATTGATGGGTCCTATATTTCACTTTCCCAAAAGCTGATAAACAAGTTATTGTAATACTTGCAAATTATTATTGTAGATGGAAAAGTTGTAATTCAATTGTTTTGGAATGTTTGTTGTGCAATTCCTAGTGGAACAACGTATGGGGGCTAATTTAAGGTGTCATCTATTTATCAATAACTTTCAACAAGATCAATTTTAAAAGAACCAATTGTGGTGGTTAAAGGTTTAGAGATAAAACCTTATTCACTTATAAATGCAGGTTATGCAAATCGAGATTACCTTTTGTGTAATTTCAAACCAATTGATGGAAATTTGGATAAAATCATGTTTGATCAATAAATGAATGTTGGTAAAGTTAGCATTGAAAATACTTTTGGGATTCTTGAAAATAGGTGGAGGATTTTGCATTGCATCAATGCATGTGTTGATTAAGCTCTTGGAATTGTGCTGGTTTGTTGTGTCCTTCATAATTATTGCCAATTGATGGGATTACCACCGCCCTGAAGAGGTCTTCAAGAAGATCCACTTTATTGTGCAAGGGGCAAGTGCCTCTTCTTTGTGAAGGTCGAATTGCCTCACAACATGGGGAAGCAATGTCTGCTACACTTTTCACAAATTGGATGATTGTGTGCACCAACCCCATTTGATGTTCTTCATGAGCACTTTGGAAATATAGGTGCATCAGATCTGAGATTTTATTATGTTGATCTAAAATTTGGAAGACAAGTTCATTAGGAGGGCTCCAAGCTCTTGCAATTTGCAAAATTGAAGAAAACACTATTCAATTTTATTTTTAGATGAAAAAACGCAAAAAATCTTACAAGAAACACACTTTGGATATATAGATGCATCAGATCTAAGATTTTATTCAATTACTCTAACTTTGAGCCACAAATGCATAAGGAAATGTATTAATTAATTCAATTTTGCAAAACTGAAAAAATATTAAAAGAAAAAATGTTATTCAACTCTTTTTTTAGATGAAAAAGTGCCAAAAAGCCCAGAAAATCCCCTCTTTGGATATTTTGTCGCATCAGATTTGAGATTTTATTCAACTATTCTAAAATTTGAATCACAAGTGCATAAGGAGTCTTATTAACTAATGCAATTTGCAAAACTGAATAAAATTCAAAAGCAAAGAATTTATTCAACTTTGTTGTTAGATGAAAAGTGCAAAAAACCCACTTTGGATATATAGATGCATCAAATCTGAAATTTTAGTAAATTGCTCTAAAATTTGAACCACATGTGCACAAGGAAATCTATTAACTAATGCAATTTGCAAAACTGCAAAAAACTCAAAAGCAATTTAAGTTATTCAATTCTGTTCTTAGATGAAAAAAAATTTTAAAACCCACAAAAAAACCCGCTTTAGTAATTTAGGTGCATCAGATTTGAGATTTTATTCAATTGCTTTGAGATTTGGACCACAAGTGCATAAGGAGTTTTAGTAACTAATGCAATTTGCAAAATTGAAAAAAATTTGAAAGATAAAAAGTTTTTCAACTTTATTTTTAGATGACCAAATGAAAGAAACTTTTTTTTATTAATGTATTGCCTATTTACACAAAATCACATAGTGACAAATATTTGAATCATTTGAAAGCATGTAAAATGTCTCCAAGCATTTTGGCATTTGACAATTATGCTTATGCATGAGATCCTAACTCAAGCTTTTGACTTTCAAGCTCAAATTCCATTTGCTTGATAGCCAATTTCTCATTGGATTTTATAAGCGAAGTTATCATTCTTTCCCTAGATTCTAATTTGTGTCTCTCAACATTAATAAAACCTTCTACAAATTTGTTCATGGTTTCCATCAAATAACTAGCTTTTCCAATCCATGCTCATTTGTGAGATGCTACTTTGATGGAAACCCTACGCAATTTGCAAGAAACACTCTTTAGTGTAAGAGGAAAAGTATTTATACCTTCTTCCAATGTATTAACAAAAGTTTTAAGAAGTGTCACATCTCTTACCTCCTCATCATTTGAAAGCGTAGGTGTGGATGCTTAAATGTTTGGAATTTCATGGTCAACTTTTTCAATAATTTCCATAGTGCAAGGATAATCAACCCCTCGAAGTGCATCATCTCCTTTGCCAGAATCTTCCATAATAATTGTCATCCGTGTAAACCATGACCATGTTGATCCACTACCTCTAGTTTGTTCTTCTAGCAAAGTTTTTTGACATCGATATTCACTTTTCATCTTCTCGATTTTGTTCTTGATTTGTTCTTCTTTCAAATGACACTCATTAGTAATTGACGATGGTGTTTGATGCAAATGTGTGTCCAATGTTTAAATGACAAACAAGATTTGTCAAGACGCCTCCACTCCACTACATATAAGTCAAGGATGTTAACAAAAGCAGTGTCACTCCATCTCCCTTTAATATTTGCTTCATCATTTATTATTTTTTCTTCTTATGCCACCATTTGACGATTGGTAATTGAAGTAATGGAGGTGCAACAACCATGGATGATGAAGATCTTTCCACCAATGGAGGAGCTACAATAGTTGTCATCTCATTTTCCATTATAAAATAAGTCCACATATGTGACCTTCCATCATCCATGATACTACAAAAGAAAATCATATGGAAAACATAAACAAGAACTAAAAAAAAGTACATTCAATACATACAAAGACAAAATCAAGAAAGTTGAAGTAAAAAATCATTTAAAAATCAACCGTAATGTATATACATACACAAAGGTTATAAATCAAAGGAATAAATCCAAAAATTGATTAAAAACCCCAACCCTAATACATAATTTTTTTATTAGGGTTACATTTAAATATTACATTTTACATCGTGCAAAAACAAATTCAAGAAAGCTAAAGCAAAAAATCACTTCAAAACAACCATAATATATACAAATACACAAAAATTATAAATTAAAAAAAACGAAATCCAAAAATTGATGAGAATAATTTACATATCAAATGCATACCAATGTAAAAAGTGTTGCTTAAGTTCCAAGTGCCAAAAAAGAAATGACTTTCCAAACTATGAAAAGTCTCAAATATTGTCTTGGACAATTTTTTTTTTTTTTTAATGTGGTAAAATTTTATCTTTATTATTGTATTTTTTTTTACTTGGGGGTGCAACTACAACGACTACTACAACCAAGGGTATTAATTGTCACCATGAAACTTTATCTCTGTGCCCAGGGTGTTAATGGTGGGCAAAATGGGAGGTTGCTACCAAAGCCCCCCATTTGCCCCTTTAAGTTGTGCATGTGCCCAACCTTTCTTAGGTTGCCATTTACAATAAAACATGAAAGCAAAAAAAGAATTATGGAAACTCAAATATTTCACCATGCAAAAATATAATCTTCAAAAAATCCTCTAAACAAAACCAAAATCCTTCAAGATATTATAACTCTATAATTAATCTCAAGTTTCAACACAAGCCAAAAATATCATCTTTTCAAAAATCTTTTATATAACAATAGACCTATTACCTAAGGGCCAAAACCCTTTAACTATTATACTTTGTAATGAATCTAAACACAATATCCTTGCCTTGGTAGGTTACCAAGGCCAATAAATTGTGATTATGTTAGGTGCATGCAACATCACAAAATAATCAAACCAAAAAGGGAAAAACAAAAGTGTCACCACAATTTGATTTATTGTTTTTTCCTAGAATAATATACTTTCACTATTCCATGAGTGTGATTACCTGTTGTGATGGGAAGTAATAATTTTTAGTTTGGATGCCTTCAAAGTTCATTAAGTATTGTAATTCCTTTATCATTTTGGTAGTAATTAATTTAATTATTTTTAATAAATGTTGAATTTTTTCAAAATTATTTGCTCAAAATGCCAAAAATCATAAAAAATTGTTTGACATTACTTTAAACTACTTACTTTAAAACTTGGTGGTGCAATGTGGTTAAGTAATGCAAAGATACTAGATTTTTTTGTCCCACCTCAATTCTAAGAATTTCAAGAATTTTTTAGATTTATTACCAAAGTGGAAAACTATATTTATATATAATTTTTGCAATAAGCCTCTTTGATTGGCCCATCACAAGAAGTCAAAAACCTTTGGAGACTCCCCAATATAAAATTAGTCACTCCAAACATATGAACATATAAGTCCTAGTATTGACCAAATTGTATAGGTTCCAGAACTTTGTGCAAAGCAAATGGGACAAAGTGACGTGCTATTGAAAACATGTTGGAAAATACATTAGGAACATGGGGAATGTGTGGGAATCCATTGAGAATTTGATGGGAACACAACATGAACTTTGTGGGAACCAATTAAAAACAACAAAAATCCCAAAAAATGATTCCCTTTCACCCACCACAAAAGAACAAAATTTGTTTTTATTGGAGGCATGCTACATCACCACATTGGTCAAACAAAATTTTTGTTTTTAACTTTATTCATCACCTATTTTTGCTTCCCTAATACCTCTTTCGTAAAAGGGGTACCTACTTTAGCCTCTTTGTAATTCCTTAGAGTTGATTTCTTTCAAACCTATTTTTTCAAAATCACATTTTTCATTGTTTTTTTATTTCATTCCATATTGTTATTTTATTTTTTAGTTGTTTTTATATTTGAATAAGCAATTGGCATTTCAAGTGGTTTTAAATTCATGGTCATGGAATGACCAATGTCTTTGATAAAAATACATTTCAAAAAATAATCATCAAATGTGTGTATTTGCATTTTAATGCATGAACAAGAAATAGAATTGACATTTAGAGTTCTATAAGGAGTTTATCTTGAATTATGGTTAATGGGCTTTAAGGTAAAATTCATATACATATTCGTGGTTTGGTGGAATTTCTTCCATCATCATCCATTTCATTTTTTTTATTTTAAAAAAATCATCAGCATTTAGTTGTGTCTATCTCCCCCAACCCTCTTGTTTATTTGCCCCTTTTGACCATTTGCATTTGAGCAATCACCAAAATATTTTTTTAAACAATGAATTGGTGTGTTCAAAGTTTTAAAATCAAACTCTTAAACTAACAATCACATGGGCAAGGTGCAAGATGAAAATACTAACACAATATATAATAATCATATTGTTTATTTTTAATGATGATATCAAACTCCCATTATGTTCATGATTTTTTTTTTCTTATGTTTGCTTAAACTTTACATCATGATATTGTTCCAAAAACACATGTTTATTTCATGTTTCAACATAAAAAATAATTTTTCACATTAATAATATAGTTATTCATTAAGTTAATACATGTTTAAGGATGCAATTGGGCATATTTTGCCATGTCACCCCTTTGTTTAGTTGTTTATAAAATCACCTATTGGGACTAACAATTCAAATTAGGCATGAGAAGGTGCCATTGTTCTAAACACACACATATGCAAACCTCATTGTTCCATACACACTTACACACCTAAAAATTAGCAAAATAATGGATATTAAAAACACCAAAATTCTAAATGGGGACCCAAAAGAGAACACAATCACCATAAAACACAAAAAATTTAAATGTGGACGAAAAAAAACAAAAAAAAAGTCACATGTATGTGTTATCTTTTTCTTGATCTTTAAAAGAAATGAATGCACATACAAGTTTTTTCCTCAATCGAGTTTTTTTTTCAAGTTTTTTCATTTTTTGGAAAAGCTACATACGTGAACCAAGGTGTGTGGAAAACACATTAGCACATACACACATAGGAGCTTCTTGCTTGGTGATGGCACACACAAAGTGTGCATGTGTGTTTCTTTTTTGTCTCCTAAAATTATTAAAAACAAGAGATTGGTGATGGTGAGCAAACATTCCTTTGGCAAACCTCCAAGCATTACAACTTTGCAAAGTCAACTTTGCAAAGATTTTAGGATAACTCACTAAATCATTTCATGATCTTATACGTAAACAAGTGTGATTCATATCAATTACAAGCACCATAGTTGAAACAGAAGTCTCGGCCACAGAATTACAAGACATCGAAGGAGAAGCTGAAAATGGAAATCCTATCATTGTTCATGAGCTTGGAAAGTCCCAGAGACATGCAAAATGCAGCTGACCAAGATTCCTGTCATCATTCATGATGAGTTTACATTGTACAAGTCTCACCAAACTGCTTATAATGTATTGAAGCTATATCCATACTACTGGCGCTGTCCACAAGAGAGAGGAATTAGCCAAGATATGTAAAGGCATTCCAACCGCCAGCACGTCTTGCTTCTGATTCAGAAAAGAGGCAGTTCAAGCATTGATTCGGCACTACTGCACCCAAGCTTGACCTCGTCTATCGTCTGTCAAGTGCCATGAAATCAGAACCAACTGAAATCACAACACACAGATCGCTAGTCGAAGCACATACCATGCATATTTCACTATTGAACACTCCAAACTCCAAGACGCAGGAACGCACAAAGTAATTGCAAATTTCCCTCGTTAGTAAACAGACACCAAAAAGATCTCAACAGCAAGGAGAACATATTAACGATTACAAAAATAAAAACCTGCCCCCCAGAGTTGATCCCGCGCAATGCATTGTCGTATAGCAGATCCTTTCTCAACAAGCGATATATAGTTTTATAGAAAGCAACAAGGTAATTTCTGTGCATGAGGCTCCTCAGCATGCACAGCTAGCAACAATTACACTGCAACAAGTTTCAGATTCTGGTTCACGGTAAGTTAAAACAAAGTATATGTAATACCTTGGAAACCAGATGCACGTTAGAGCGCCCTCATCGATCAGGCATGGAGGAAGATGCGAAATTCCTGAAACATGAGTTGATCCGCTGTGCACCACCAGGATTATCCTCTCTGCTTCTCGCGAGATAAGGAATGGAACTACAAGCAATCCAAGAACACAACATAGTGTTCGTAATGTCATTCCCTACCTCGCGTGAAGCAGAAATGATAATCCTCTCATTCCTTTACCGGCGAG
This sequence comes from Sphagnum tenellum, assembly GCA_963921925.1. Lineage (NCBI taxonomy): Eukaryota > Viridiplantae > Streptophyta > Sphagnopsida > Sphagnales > Sphagnaceae > Sphagnum > Sphagnum tenellum. Next base: position 13,438,447 of record OY998153.1, read on the forward strand.
TCGGTCACATGCGGATCGAGTATGACTGAGAGGATCGGTAGAGGCATGAAGCAGGTAAATACTCTAAGTAACAGACTTCAATACTCAAGCTGCTCGCTAAAGCAAACAAGCAAACGAACGAACGCCAAAGAAAGCAAACAAACAAACGAAAAGACAAGCTACTGGAATGCAAAACGCGCAGACGGTGAAGAAGAGGAAATGAGGAAAGTGTGATATTGCAAATGGGCTGGATGATGCCTTTTAAATTCGATGAAACAGGTTAAGAGCTTTGAGCGACGCCGTGTGATGTGAAGAGAGAATGCACATCATAATAACAGCGACGTACTGGGCCACGTGATGTGAATGGAGAATTCACATCATGATCAAGAGCCTGGTTTAAGGAGCACTTGGTTGACGGGCTGGATCGTGGGGACAACTGGTTGTCATGCATGCGAAGAAAGGACAGACATCTACGTCCACTATGCGGCCCCATGATGGGAAGGGAGACACATCAAGAAGAGCGCCGTTTGAGCAGTCCTTGGTGGATGGGTGGAGCACGACTATCCTATGGGCCCCATGATGGGAAGAGAGAATACACTCATGAAGAGCGTCGTTTACGGAGTTTTTGTTGGAAGGGTGGAAGTGTGTCGCGACAGCTGTTTGTAATTCACGCCAAGGAAGGATGGACAAAGACGTCTAGGGTAGTAGAGATTAACACATCAACGTATGCCAGCACAAACATAACTTTCTTTACTTTAATTGATGGTACTCTACAAATTCTATTATTAATTCTAGGTAATGAAAATTTTATCAATCACATGCTACATATAACATACTTGCATTTCATTGTTGTTTCCTTCTGGGTTTTCATTTTCTTTACATTCATTCTTTTTGTTTTTATGAAGGTGAATTTGAAAGAGTCAATTTAAATGCAATTGTCTTCTCCCTATGTCTCTCTTTATATATATATATATAATAACATATGTCTTCTCATCAATGCAATTGAAATCATGAGAAGTTGAGCGTTTGAGACTTTTTTTAAATCATTTTTTAGAAGCTTGGATTTTTAAATATAAATTCTTGCAGCGGTTTTTTTTTAAGGTGCATTGTCCCGAAAGAGTGAGTTATGCAAATTTGTTTTCAATATCTGGGTCCCTGTCACTCACTACCCCTATTTTAATTGTAATAGAATTCAGAAGCTATGTAGTTGGGACATCAATTGAATTTTCTTGGTTTGATCTTTTGCAAATGTGTTTATTTCTTAAAGCTGGGTTGGCAAGAGATGAATTCTATTTAGTGTGGGAGGCATTTTCCCCCAGGGAGTTGTGTCATGCGAGGTGAGTAGGAGGAGGATGGAGCCCCTTGCAGAAAGATTTTTGAGCGTTTCTTTTTTAAGTTGTATCTTTTACTTACCTTAAGCACCCAACCACAAAAACTGTCCACTCTCCTGGCATCTTATGGGATCCATCAAATTATAATGTATATATTAACCCCATTGAAAATGATAAAGCCTTTCAGCTCAAAAATCTTTCTGCAACTTAATTGATGCAAGCTGTTTTTGTAGACTTGTGTGTACATTGTAAACTTTCGAGAAAAAAAACCCAATTCTTAAACATGGTTTTCAAGTTCAATATAGTTTGTTGAAGTCATTATATAAACATTAAATTAGGAGAGTCTCAAATATATGCATATCCTACAAGTAAGACCTACAAATATCTATTCAACAATTATTAATACAAAAGCATGTTATTTCCTAAGCCAAATATATGTATTTTCAATAACAAGTTACACATGATTTCACTCAAAAAAAATTTCATACGAGAGATTTGAACAAAAATTAAAAAGGATTTAAAGTCCTTTTGTGTTAGCTCTGATGTGTGTAATTGCACCTATGTTGTACCTATAAATATTATGAATGTGTTATTTAAAATCATCAAGTTTTAAAAGATTTTTATGCAATTTACAATGTATTTTTTAACATTAAATCAAATAATCATTCATATATGAACAACAAATTACAGGACAAATTTGGTTATATGTAAAAAAAATTCACTACGCATGCAAATTGCTCAAGCTACCCATGTTGTAATTTCTCATCATTGCAAGGTGACGACAATCGGTTTGTGTGTATGATCAAAATCAAACTTTCTTGCAGGGGATAAATTTTACTATACCCGCTGGTGCAATAGATTTGATATGTATCTTTTTAGCACGATTGAAATCTATGACACAGTGGCAACCAACAAAACACATAGCAACAAGATTGACGCAAGCAACATTAATGGTCGAATTTTCATAGGGTTTTCAATGCTTAGTTATTTCCTTTTACATGAGATCTTACCACTGCGAAGGACACATAAAAAATCTCTTACACATTTTCTTGTAACCTACACCCCAATCGAGAAGAAAATGTTTTTTGTCAGATCATTCACTTTGATTACATAAAGATCTTAACCACACAATAAATCTTGCATGCAATGTTTATGGTCATTGGATTCATTTCAAAAGATATCAATGTAAGGAGGGTATGATTTTATCATAAACACGACATGCTTCATGCTAGTTGAAAGCAATAAGACACAGGAGCCACACACGAAATCTTGCACTTTTGGTGGTCTTCAAATATGGTTTGTGTCGCAACCTTGGGCAATACTCCACCAACATTTAAAATCTCCTATCATTGACGTTTAGTTGCTCGTAACTTTTCATGCACACCCTTCTCCCATTGTGAAATATTCGTAAGAAAATAGTCTTCCCCAATTTCAAAGTATTATGATAGCCATGAAACAGGTTTGGGGGGGATTATGTTAAACATTTTGTAAACAACCAATCATCGAATAATGTTCTAACAATTCTCCAACAATAAATATCCATAATGTGCCTCTATATTCAAATCTTAGTGACCTCCATAGTTTTTAATTAAAAGCCTTATTTGTAAAAATACAAGGGTTATAATAATTATAAAAAATATGATTGAATCAATATTTAGATCGAATTTTTCATGTGAAACACAAAATAATTATTCAATTTGTCATTTAACTATGGACAAAAACATAAAGTTCTAATCAAATGGGTTCAATTTCATACATTATGCCCCGTATAAACATAACATGATAAGGTTTTACCAAAACAAATTCACAATGATTCAAATATAAATCCTAGCTACCCACCTTTAGTGTCATTTATAAAAGTTCAATTGGGTTATATATTGAAAAAATCAAAAGAAACCAAAAAGAACCCCCACAATAAAAAAATAAGAAAATACGAATTTCAAAAATTACAAATAACAAAAAACAAAAGGTAGAAATAAAAAAACACCAAAAACCATATAAACAACAAAAATTACAAATCGAAGGACAAGATTCTAAATTTACAAAAAAAAATTAAACCCCCAAATTTATTGAACAACCATTCAGAATAAAAAGATAAAATAAACAACAAGGAATTTTTTTTAGAAACATTGTAGAAAATGAAAACCATAAATAGAGAGAAATATAAAACCAAAATTTTCCAACATGTATAAAAAGAAAAAAAATAGAAAACACGAAAACCAATGGGAAAATATATTAAAACAAACCATGAAAATAAAAATTGTAAAACTCTAGGAAAAAACATATCAAAAAAAACTAAAAGAAGAAGAAGAGAGGAAATGAAAAAGATAGACTTCTTTTCAAATGACAAAAAATGAAAACAATAAATATGAAACCAAAATTGTAAATAAGTAAAAAATAAATAAATAATTTAAAGGTAAAAAATCCAATAGAATAGTAACTTGAAAACCAAAAAAGAAGAAGATAGAAATAAAATTTTAAAATGGTATTAGAATTTTTATAAAAAAGATATAAAACCAAAACCAAATAAAATATTGAAAGAGAATACAAAAAAAGTAAAGTGAAAGGGATATAAAGAATAACACTCTACAAAAATAGAAATGCCAAAAAAATAGTATTAAAATAACCAACCAAACGACATGAAAAAAACTAAAAGCAAAAGAAAAAATAAGAGAAATAAATAAAAATAGTTTTTATAAAAAATAAAACAAAAAATCCTACTGAAGGCAATAAAACTTTCATGCAAGAAAAAACACATGGCAATAACATCAAACCTCTACCGCCATTGTTAGTTTGGAAAGGCTTGAGTGGAGGAGAGTGACGTCTTGTAGTTGTTCTTCCTTTTCATCTCTCTTTTTTTCAAGTTGCTTTCTAGTTGTTCTGCCTCTTTGTCTCCCTCCTCCCTTTCATGTTGCTCTTGTCCTCTTCTTCTAGAATTCCACACAAACAAAATTCAAAACATACACACACACACACATGCACAAAAAAAATTCAAAACAACATAGAACACAGAGGCCACAAAACCCTCAAATAAAGACACACAATAAAAACATGAAAAGAGAAAAAAATAACGAAATCACAAAGGCCTTGAATGGAGGTACACAAACTAGAAAAAAAATAAGAAATACAAACACAGGAAGGCAAACCAATGAAAGAATAAATGAAAAAAGTCCCAAAGAAAAGAAGAAAAAAAATTATGAATGGGAAAAGGATGGGAAAGAAAGGAGGCCACGGAAGAGGAGGAGGTAGGGGGGTAGGTAGGGAGGGGGTGGAGAAGAAACAAAAAATTAATTGTTGAAGGTCAGTGTGTGTGAGAAAAAATAAAAATTATGAACCTAAAACCCCATCTTGAAGTTGAATTGGGTTTCATCCCATCCATAAAACCCTAAAACAAGATTTGTAGATGGTGCACTAGTGGGTGTTAGGTCATTGAAGCCCAAGAAAAAAAAAGGAAATTTTATAAGGCACGAAATTTTTTTCCCGTTTAATCAAGCAATTAACATCATTAGAAGGCACAAGTCCTACAATACTCCTACTCTAAAAGAATGCAAATGATTATGATCCTAAAACAAAATATGTCCTTACACAGTGTTAAATATTCCTACCTCATTAAATGTATTCACAAAAAATAAACAGACAAAAAAACTCTTTGGGTGGTTCACATGTATATCCCAAACATTTGAGGGGTCGAATACAATAGATTGTGGGCTCTCCACATTTACATTTGTTTATGGAGGAAAAAAGTCCAACAATTTCAAACAGTGGGAAAAGGAAACTTGTGAAAAACAAAAACAATTTAGTTGACCAAAAGTTGAATAAAAAGAAAGCGAAAATGACTGAGGCTTCACAAAAAATAACAAAAAATAATTAATTAGAAGTAAACACCGAAGAAGGGGGGATGGGTTACAAGTTGATCAGTGAATTGGAGTTCGGATTAGAATAGGAAGACCAAGGGTGCAGGGAATCGAACCTTGCACCCCATATTCATGCAATCCAGTTTGAACCATTAAGGTGAAGACCCATATTGGGACAAGAAGTCATTACTTACTGACACACTCCCAACTCCTTGAAAAACTCAAATGTGAGTTTAAGTAGAAAATAGTGGAAGAAGGAGGAGTCGGGGCACGCTCCTAAGCTCACAACACTTTGAAGGGTAGTTTCTTGGATTTGTCTCCGTTTCTTATTTTTTTTCCATGGTGATCTATAGTTTTCTTCTTCCTTTTCATCGGATGTCTTTTGTCTCAGGTCCTTCTTTTGTAATCTTGAGGAAAAGCTCTCCTTAAGTGTCTCAAAGCTCTAGTGTCTAGGGTTTTGTCATGTGTTTCTTTTTTGCTTTCTAAGTTGTTGCTCTTAAAGAGGCTTTCGATGATGTCGTGAAGCAAAGGAGGAAACTTGCACACAAGGAGAAAGTATGTGTGTTTTAGAGATTCTTCATTAGAGAGGCATGTCTGAAAGTATTTTCTGAAGGCTACTTTCTTGACATCTGTTACTTTTGCTAATCCACACTTGTTCCTTAACCATATGTGTCAGCAATTTAAAAAGAAGAACAAAAGCTCGGGGTGCTTTCGAATACGATGGAAGTTTGCCTTCTATCTAGACATTTGTTGCTTCTATTGATCCACTGATGATCCTTGACCATCTTTGTTTGTAGTTTGGAGAAAAGAACAAAAGCTCAAGGCATTTTCAAATACAAATGCAATTACCTTGCATCTAGCCTTCTCTGAAGAATTCGCACTTAGATTTCAGTGCTTGAAAATTGTAGAAAAATTACAAAAATGACAAATTGCAACCTTTCCACAATTGTTTTTAGTATTTTTTTTTTTGTTGTTTGCTAGCTAGCAACCGCTTTCATCTCCTATTACACATTTTGCAAAGCTTAGAAATGTCGTTGCTACATTGTGAGTTCTTATAACGTTTCTTTTCTACCCTCCCTTTCCATCATTATGTCCCTCATCGATCGTTGTCTGTCTCACACAGAGCTCGTCAAGCCTTGCCATTATTTGGGAAATCTTTCATATTTATTATTGTTCTTCTCAACTTCCAATGCACGACTGTGTTATGGACTCTCACTTTATGTAGTTGCCACGCCTGCTTTGTGGCTTAAAAAACACTTTCCTTAACAATTGCACACCAATGGTGTTTTTCTATTGTTTGTTGCCTATTGCTCATGGTTACATTATGGATACCCATGCCGTAGAGTGTGAAATCCAAGTCCATAGAACGAGCTTCTGATAAGATGAGCTTCTAATAGTCTAATAGAACTATCTGAATGTTTGTTGTATTCTTGTGCTCTGGATCACTTTGCCGAAGCATAGCTCCACTTTGCCACAGCTCTGCTCTGGTGCTAATGAGATGGAGCACTCTCTCTCCAAGAATCAAAGGAATGGTGGATCCCCTCTATTGTAAGGCAATACCGAGGTCCATGGCAACAGGTTGTGATCCTCCGAACCATCTCCAAACCTTGGGGGTTGTGGTTGCGGATGTTGCACTCTCCCCATAACTGTGCGCGCCCTAGTTGTCGTATGCTTATGTGCATACAACATAATGAAATTTCCATGATTGTAGGTGATTCCTTCCTCCAAAGCTCTACTTTGTGCTGTCAAATGTTTACCCTATCTTTAGCAACTTTGACTTCTTTTATATTATCGTCAAAAATGGCTGTCAATGGCTGAACTAAGTTGTAATTTGGACGCAATGATTTCCAAATTATTTTAGTAGCCAATGCAAATGTCTCAAGAGAATAGCATGTGCTTTTGGAAGGATTTTAAACTTCTTAGAAAGGTCAAGTTAGTGAGGAATGAGTCTTATTTGACGAGGACTACATGCAAAAATAGGAATGGTGAAGAGTCAGGGTTGTGCAACTAGTACACATCTTTGTATTTTCTTTTAGTTGCATCATGTGGGAGGGCAACCAAGGCACCAAAGTTACTAAAAGAAGACAGGTTTGATCCAGTCATCAGTGATGTGGATATGCCTAACATGGATGGCTTTATATTTCTAGAACGTGTTGGACTTGAAATGGACCTTCCTATCATTGGTGAGTTCGTGTCATGAACTCTTCCTTGATGTTTGTCAAGTTTTTTTTAGCAGGATGAGTGATTTTAATATTGTTTCTAATTAATGCCTCACATGTTTGGTTTGCATAAGTTGTACATCAAGGCAGTCACTAGTGGTGTGCTTAAAGGATATGTTCAAGGTGGAGGAGCCGCAACCACTACCCTATATATAGGCATGTTTGTCTTTTAAGCATAAATGCCTACATATGCAGGGACATCCTAAAATGAGATATAAGTTTTTTCCATGTGAGATTGAAGCCCTCACAATGCACACCCAGGGTGGCAATGTTGAAGTTGTGCAATTAAAGGCCGGTGAGGGTTCTGTTCGTCTATCTGTGGCATAAATGTGCGATCCCTTGATTCTTTTAAACCTTATTCCATTTTAGTTCTTTGTTTGCACCACTGCCTTGAACTTTTGGTATGTTTCGAAAAGTGGGAACTGGAAACATTGTCAAATAGGATTGTTCTACTCTGATATGTTAGCATTAAACATAGTATTGTTGATTCCATTTCTTTGTAGAGGCGTTCGTAACAGATAATGTGCTTTATGTCATTTTGATATTTTTGGGTTCCATAGTGGTCTTCCTTGTGTACAAAGCTATTAATGTTTTTTATTTATTGTGGGTGGACACCTCCTGACGAGCTATATGACATTACAGACCATTAAATCGATCCCAATCATGGTCTGTATGAACTAATTGGCATTCATGAAGTGTCCACCCTCAATCTAAAAAAAATATTGTCGTGTAGGTGTCTTTTTGATTCTTTAAAAACTAACATTCTTCTTGATAAAAAGTATAAGGTTCCATGTTGAGCTTCCTTGTGTACAAAACTATTGATGTTTTTTATTTATTGAGGGTGGACACCTCGTGACGAGTTGTATGGCATTACAGACCATTAGATCAATCCCAATCATGGTTTGTACGAACTAATTGGCATTCATGAAGTGTCCACCCTCAATCTAAAAAACATATCGTCATGCAACAATCTTTTTGATTCTTTAGAAACTAACATTCCTGTTGATAAAATGTATAAGGTTCCATGCTGATCTTCCTTGTGTACAAATTTATTGATGTTTTTTATTTATTGTGGGTGGACACTTCCTGACCAGCTATATGGCATTACAAACCTTTAGATTAATTTCGATCATGGTCTGTACGAGCTGATTGGCATTTATGAAATGTCCACCCTCCATTTTTTTTAAAACGTATCACAGATTAAAATTAAACTTCCAAATTTAGCTAGATTTGAAAATAAAAAATATGGAAGTAAAAAAGAAAGTAACCTTCTATATTTTTGGCTACCAACTATAACTTAGGATAGAATTTGGAAATGGTTTTGTTTTAAATTCCGAAAATTGGAAAATAAAACCCAAAAAACATTAAATTTTCACCATTTTGACAAAATTTTGCCATAACAATTTAAAACTTAGTTGGGCCAAAATTTGGAAATATTATTTTAGACCTTGATATACCTCCCAAGACTAAAAGTGGAAATAATAATAGCAATGTTATTGTTGATGTGTGTAAATAATAATTAAATACAACAATTTATTATATTATTAAAAAATAAACTAGTATACTATAAGTTATTAGTTGGAAATCAATACAATTGAAAAATGTTAAATGTTTTATGTTTGTAAAGGACTTCTAGACCATTTATTAATTTGTCTTAAAAAACCATGTAATAGTTTGAAATTATATTTTGTTTATAATTCACACTACTACAAAATGTGTCTTAGTTCCCTTTGGGTTTCACTAAATTTTAAGTGAATTTGAACATTTTTACTTAATGAAATTGTTTAACCCCCTAGTGAACGAGGACCAATTACTATAGACAATGACTTATTTCACTAGTACCTAGTGAAACAAGGTTACTCTCGAATGAAATACAAATTTACCAAACCATTCACTTGTTAGTTAATTACTAACCAGCATGGAAATCGATTAAAATTTAATTATTTAATATATAATATTATTGATAATTTCATTTTTTAAAGCCTATCATTTATTGACACGTGTCACTACCTAAACTAGGTTAAAAACCTAACCTAAGTAAGTAGGTAAGTAAACCATGCAATCAATTTAAGCACCTATTCTAAAAATTCAATAAGAGAATATTCAGTCAACACACTATTGTTAACCACACACAACACCACCCATGAAGTCTGATCCCTTCACCTTTGGAATGGAGGCAAACACCTTTACGATCAAGCCACCCCACTTGTTATGATAATATGTTACATTACATTTTATTTATCAAATACTTCATTTTAAACATTACAAAAACATAAATTTTGAAAATTCATATTTTATTGAGATTTTGTTCAAATGAAATGATTCGAGTTTACTTTTTTAAAATTTCAATAATGTACATAATTACATTTATTTCCTTTTGAAAGTTTAAAATCATTTGAACAAAAAAAAAGTTGAATATCATTATTCAATAACATTTCAATGACCATTTTTTTGAATTTTTTTTTAATAAATGGATTTTTTTTGTTAATTTAATAAGACTACCTATGTTAAAGTACTTTCAATTATTATATGAATATTTTTCATTAATTTAAACTATTCCACCCTACATTATTCATGACTATTTATGGTCAATCTCAATTATTTTTGGTTATTTTTGGCTATTTCAGGCTATTTCACCCTAGGCTACTTTTGGTTATTTTAAGTTATTTTTGGTTATTTCAGCTATTATAAGTTTTTTTGGCTATTGAAAAGTATTCCACCGTATGTTATTATTGGCAATTATAGGTTATTATAAGTTATTTCACCTTAAGTTATTTTTGTTTATTATAAATTATTTCACCCAGATTATTTTTAGTAATCCTAAATAATTCTAATATATGGCTGTTGGTTATTCTTTTATTACTACTATTAATGGTTTTTAATGGCTATTGGTACCGATTTGATTTATGGCTATTAATGTTTTTTAATGGTTATTTTATTAATGGCTATTGGTGGTTATGTGTAGTTATTGTATTAATGGTTATTAGTAGTTATTCTATTATTAGTTATTGGTTGTTATTTTGTTAACGACTATTGATGGTTATTCTATTAATGGCTACTAGTTGTTATTTTGTTAACATTTATTGGTGGCTATTTTATAATGACTAATGGTGGTTATTTTATTAATGACTATTGGTTATTATTCTATAAATGATTATTGGTAGTTATTCTATTAGTGACTACTTTATTAATGGTTATTGATGGATATTCTATTGGTGGATATTGGTGTTATTAATGTTATTATATTAACTGCTATTATATTAATGGCTACTGGTGGCTATTATATTGTTGGATATTAGTGGTTATTAATTTGTATTATATTAGTGGATATTGGTGGTTATTTTATTAATGGTTATTGTATTATAAATTATTGTTGGATATTCTATGTTATAATATCATAGGTTATTGGTAGTTATTATATTGTAGGGTATTTAAAATTATTTTTCATAGGTCAATATTTTCTATTCTAAATTATTTTTACTTGAAGTCATTATATTTTATTTTAGATTACTTTAATTTATCATATTTAGGATAAAATAATATATAATAAGATAAAGTGGAATGACCTTGAATAATTTAAAATATAACTTGAAATAACATATATTAATTTAAAATTGAATAACCTAATGTATAGCCTAAAGTTAGTTGAATAATTTAATTTAGAATAACTTAAAAGCTTAATATAAAGTAGTTAAGATATCTTAAGGTAAAATAACACATAATAATTTAAGGTACAATAATTTATAATAGTCTATAATAACATAAAATATAAATTAAAATAACTAAAGTAGTTTTAAATAATATAAGGTATATCATAAAGTGGCAGAGATAGAATATTTTTAAAAACATAAAAATAAATATATTTACTATAATAAATTATAATAATGAATTATGTTAACTACTAATGAAACATGATGTTTACATAATTATATTACAGTGAAATGAGTAAATTGCAATGAAATTATTTCATTTTTAAGGTCCCATAATGATTTAAGCTAATAAATTGCACCCCACTTTGGTAACAATGTCATTGCCCAATATTGTAAACTTAAAATACAAAGGTATGTCTTTGGTCATATATGGTTATTATGTAATATGAAGAAATGGGCTAACAACTGTCCATTATCCTGGGTAAGATACCTTGGCAAGCCCACTAGGGTGAGATGGTCAGCACACCCAAAATCATGGGCCTTCCTGTGGCCAATACATTGACATGTTCGGTGAATAATTATGTGGCACCATTAGATGGCTATGGGAATGACACCAGAATTTCATGGGGACATTGTGGGAACATCACAAGAACGTCATGGGAGTATCATGACAATGACACTGGAACATGGGAACATCATGTATCCATCTGAGAGACAATGCTCTATCTCTGTGTGATTTCCTGGTGGCTGGTGATCATGCTCATTGTGATGGGTCAATGACCAGCCCTCAAATGCCATGTCTCTGGCTGAAACTTTGCACAAGTCATTAGAAATTCACCCTGATTATATGAAGGCAGCTCAATACCTTCCCTGTATAGCTAGCTGCTTATCATTATACATAGTACATTGTGATTGCAGAAGATTCTGCCATAGCTGCAATGTGCAATGGAAGGAGCAAAACTGAGTCCATGAAATAGTTGACACAACCCATTATGTTGCTTGTCTCTTCCTGGCACCTTTGATGGGAGATTCTGGGAATTCTCAATAACAGGAGACAAAGAGTGGTATACTCTAGTTGCTAGAATTGCTTGGAAGGAGTGAGCTAAAGCCTGTGGCAGATCTCCACACAAGTGCACTTGGCTCTACATCTCAATCCTGTTTTTTGCCTGGATTGTGTTTCCTCCTATTGTGCACAATTGCTTTGCACAGTGACATCCGGTTAAGTTCTGATGATTCTTGTGCAAGCAACTTTGTGAAATGTTTTGTCCTTGCAAGAATGAAGCAAACTTTGGGCTCAAAGCAAAGAACAATGAACACAGATATCAGAGAGTATATATACAAAAATCATTGACATTCTGAAGACTGATGCAATGTAAGAAAATCCAATGTTTTCCTCTTCGGGTAAATGGCCATAACCAGTTCAGTTCACTGTAGTGGGAGGAAAAGGTTTGCAGTCTAGAATTCTGTGAAGACCAAAAGTTCTGCCTCTCAACAATTGAGGTGTGAATGCTGAGCTGATTCTCTTCACAAGGTGTGTACAAACAAGATCAATTTGCTCATCTTTTCAGAGAATTATCCATAGTTCGATGTCCTGCTGCAATGTACAAGTTTTCAACAAAAAGACATTGGCACCCAAGAACCTTGTCCTGGACTTCACCAGTTTAGGGCACTCACCAGCAATCAGGTCTTGTCAATGTCCCAGTGGCTGTGCAAGTAAGGATCATGTGGGAAGAGTTCCGAACTTAGGAGTGACTAAAGATAAATATCAAATCCGCAACCAAGCACAAGAGATTCACCAAGATAATATCAAAGAGGATGCCTGGATTCAGTTCTCCTAAGTTCCTTTTTCAATAAGGGAGCAATAACATGCCCACTGCAATTGCAATGAAGGTCACAGTCAAATTGTCATCAATTGGGAGGGGCAAAGATTCAACAATTGCAGCACACAGTGAAACTGCTATTGTTGTAAGATATGTTTGCGAGGTTGCTTCAAAGTAACCAAAGGAAGCAAAATACAATTTACACCTGCACAAAGCACACATTTTATCAGGCTTCTTCCCACAGTCCCTTTCACTACAAGAGAATGTAGTTGTTCTCACACAAAAAGCCATAGCTCATGACACATGTGAGGTAAATGTTGTGGTTTCACCCATTACAATGTACTATATGTAATGGCAAAATTGACAGAAACTTGGTTGTGACCTTCATGTATTATCTGTGCCATTACCTAATGTTAAATTGCTAATCGATGAAACCAAAAAGTTTACCTCATACTTGTGTCATGAACGATGGCTTTTTGTGTGAGAAGAACCACATTCTCTTGTAGTGTTTGCCTTCTTCTAACAGCCATACTTAACAATGGTATCAAAGCCAAGTTCATTTTGTTGGTGTTCTAAATTGCCTTACCCCATCAATGCAAGTGAGGCAGCTGCAAATAAAGAAGGCAAGAGAACCAATGTAGGACTTGCTGTGATTATATGGTAGTTTCTCAGTGCCATAATTTCTGCCCACAATGTCCGCAAAACCTGCAAAATGATGAAATTCATTCACATAAGAAAAACAAACCAATGAACAATACAGTCTAGGCTGCATACCCATGTGCTAAAATTACCCCATTTCAGTCTCTTGTCCCAAGTGCAGCTGGTCATGCCCATGAGTGTGAACCTTAGTCATTGGGGTTCAATGCACCATCTCCAGCACACAAATTTGCCACTGCAACAGCACCAACCGGTGACTTGCGCCAAAAGGAAACTGTGGCCACTGTTATTGAGATTGCGTAGTAAAGTGGGCCCCTTCAGTAGTTCCCTGCACATTGTGAGAGCATGTCCAGCTTAAGGTAAGATTGTCCCACACCAGAGGAGGCCATTGTCCAACAAGGCTGTAAAAGAAAAAACCCCAGATTTGAGGCCAACCTTGATTTTGCACAATCTTTGAAATGAGTAAATCAAGTGATCATATTTACCTCTTGTCACCCTCCCTAGATATGGCCTTTACAAGAGCATCATTCTTCGATAGCCAATCATGCACAACCCATTTGCAGCTACTGCAAAAGCAGCCATGTACTTGGCATATGGAGACATGCTGCATCACAGAAACTGGAACTGCTTCAGATAGTGCTTTAATGATTGGTACGATACCTCAGTGATGATCCAACTATGCATATTTTGTTTCTCTACCATTGTTCCTCCTATCCTTGACTGGATTTTTTGCAAATTTGAATGAAGGTAATGGCATTTTTTCCAACAATACATACCACTCACATGACATTTTGGATACCCACCTGGGCTTTCTCCAGGGGAATCACTTGTCCTGTGTGCTGGGGAAGTTTTTGATTACTCAGCTTTTGAGGGAACTTGGGGGATGTTGTAAACTTGGCACCATCTTTGATTGCATGTGAAAAAATTTGTGCACAGATGCTGAGCAGGAAACTGGTGCATATCTTAGCAGGACTAGTGTTCATGCTACCTTGGCCACTCTTCAGGTGGGGGGTTTCGCCACTTCAGATGTTTTTTGCCTTTTTTGACCCCATGAACAATTGAACAATAATACTCTCACTAGTTTGAAAGTCATGATTTGTAACAATGCTTATTACAGTGAGGATTTTCACATAAATGATGCAAAGATGGAATTAGTTCATTTATTAGTACTAGTTCATTTATTACCTTATTAATTGAATTGAAACTATTGGTACCAAGGTTTTTTTTTTTCAAATTCTTCAAGTAAGTGTACTAGTGAGGATCTTCAACATTAATTAGTAATAATGGCAATTATCTTAGTGGAATAGTAGATTTTTCTTAGAATCCTACCTAGTTCTCACAACCTAATGGAACACACTATCTAAATCTCGCAACTTCTAACTTTTTTTCTCGAGATATGGTGAATTTTTTAAAACATTCTCAAAAATTATTTTGTTGGATTTAGTAGCCCTTTTTGTTGCCCGGTTGCGAAAATTCACCAAAAAAAAATCAAGACTGGTACTAATTCAACTAATTATTAGTATAAGTTCATTTACTAACTTACTAATTAAAACCTAAAATATTTAATGCATAAATTTCTTTATATTTTTTTCCATAATATTGAGGATGAATGCATACCTTATATTAATTAGAAATTGATAGTCATAATAAGCATAACTTTATTATATAAAATAATTAGATTACAAATTCTACCTAACAACCAATATATGGCACCTTATATTTTTGTTCATGTATTTTTTTAATTCAAAAAAAAATGTTCCCCCTCAAGATAGGTAGGACAATTGTAGGTAAGTAAATAAGTAGGTGGTTGATATAAAGGTTTGTAATAGGTGGTTATAAGATAAGTAGGTAGGTGGGTGGGTAGGTGTGTACTATGTAAATATTACCCAATATATTGTTAGCTTACAACCTATCTACCTATTATCTACCTATTTACATAAACTTAGTATAGAAGATGTGAAACAAACATGTTCATAATAATATACTAACAAAAGCTAATATGTAAAAAATGGTGTGATACATTAAATAAGGACTTGGGTTTTCTTCATGAAGGTGAAGGGTACAATTTTTCATACTTACAACTTATAAAATAACTAATTTAGGTATGTTAGTTATTCATATTTAAATATTGTTTTCAATGAATTTGAAAAACCCAATCATCATTTATGGTACTTATTGAACAAATCAAGTAGCATTTATATGTTAGTTTTCAATAATAAAAACCATCATCAAAACACTTGTTAGCAAAATCACCTATTGGGACTATCAATTCAAATTAGGCATGAAAGGGTGCCATTGTTCTAGTCACACACACATGCAAACTTCATTGTTCCATACACATTTCACACACATAAGAGATAACAAAATAATGAATATTATAAGACACAAAAATTTTAAATGGGGACTCAAAAAAAAAAATCATCACAAAACACCAATATTTTAAATTTGAATAAAAAGAAAAAACAAATCACCATAAGACACCAAAATTTTTAAGACCAAAAAACAAAAAACAATCACATGCATGTGTTATCTTTTTTTTTATCTTTAAAAGAAGTGAATGCACATACAAGTGTTTTTCTTAATCAAGTATTTTTTTCAAGCTTTTTCATTTTTTGGAAAAGCTACATATGTGAACCAAGGTATGTGGAAAACACATGAACACATACACACATAGGTTCTTCTTGTTTGGTGATGGCACACATTAAGTGTGCATGTGTGTTTCCTTTATGTTTCTTAAAAAAGTAAAAATAATAGCTTGGTGATGGTGAACAAACATTCCTTTGGCAAACCTCCAATCATACAACTTTGCAAAGTCATTACTCTTGAAATTTTCAAATTTATCAAAATTGAAACCTCTTTCACCTCTATAATGGTGGCTCCACTCATAAACCTCTAATCACACAAATTTGCAAAGTCATTGCTCTTGATAACTTCAATTCCTTTTCAATTCACAAAACTACCACCTTTAAGTTCCATCATTATTGCCAAGGAAACATGAAACATGTGATCAGACTCTAGCACCATTGATTTCAATGTGTTTAAGAGTTTGATTTTGTGATATTTTCCAAAACATTGTGCCTTATCTTGTGTTCTTACATTCGCACAATGTTTCAACCAAACTCAACATAGGAACCTCTTTACCTTACAAACATTACGATAGATCATGTCTTCTCCATTGCTTTTTATGATTGTGTTTTAATTTTAAAAAAACACCCAAACATGGTGATGTTATAATAAAAGAAAACCAACCATTTATGACACGCAAAATAGACATTTATTACTAGTTTAACCAAATCAAACATGGCATAATCTTTAGTTATATCCACCATGTCATGTTTATTTTGATTAAATCTAACAAGTGTTTTGATTATGGTTTTTTTTACTAAAAACTAATATATAAATGTTATTTGATTTGATTAATAAATACCATAAATGATGACTGGGCTTTATAATTAATTATTATAAATTCAAATTCATTGAAAACAATAATTAGGTATGAATAGTTAACATACTTAAATTAGGTATTTTATGAGTTGTATGTATGAAAAATTCTACCCTTCACCTTCATGAAGAAAAACCAAGTCCTTATTTAATATACCACACCATTTAAAAAGTATTAACTTTTGTTAGTATATTATTATGAACATGTTTGTTTCACATCTTTTATACTAACTTTATGTAAGTAGGTAGATAATAGGTAGATAGGTTGTAAGCTAGCAATATATTGGGTAATATTTGCATACTACACCTACCCACCTGCCTACCTACCTATCTAATAACTACTTAGTACAAACCTTTATGTCAACCACTTTCTTATTTACCTACTTACAACCATCTTACATATCTTGAAGGGGGACATTTTTTATTTAATTAAAAAAATACATGAACAAAAATACAAGGTGCCATATATTGCTTGTTAGGTAGAATTTGTAATTTAATTATTCTATAATAAGGTTATGTTTATTATGAATATCAATTTACAATTAATATAAGGTATGCATTAATCCTTGATATTATGGAAAAATATAGAAAACAATTTATGTATTAAAGATTTTAGGTTTTAGGTTTTAATAGGTTCAATTAATAGGTTATTTAATGAACTTGCATTAATAGTTAGTTGAATTAGTACCAATCATGGTTTTTGTGGCAAATTTTTGCCACTTAGCAACAAAAAATATGGCCAACGAGTCCAACAAAGTGATTTTTGAAAAAAAATAAATTGTTTTTTGCCATGTCTCAAGAAAAAAAAGTTAGAAGTTACCAAATTTAAATAATGTGTTCCATTAGGTCACCAAAACTAGGTAGGATTCTAAAAAAGATCTATTAGTCCATTAGGATAGTCACCATTTATTGCAAATTAATGTTGAGGATCCTTGCCAATACACCTACTTGAAGAATTTGAAAAAAAAACCTTGGTACCAATAGTTTCCATTCAATTAACAAGGTAATAAATGAACTAGTATTGATAAATGAATTATTTCCATCTTTGTGTCATTTATGTGAAAATCCTCCCTGCAACAAGCATTATTACAAATCATGACTTTCAAACTACCCAATTTGATTTCATTGTTCATTAAATGATAAAAAACTTGGTCAATTTGAACAGATGCCTTAGTTGTTATAATGACATGTCTCTTTTGATTAATTCAATTGACTAAATTGATATTTTTCACTACTTGGCCAATTGTGATATTTAATCAAACAAGACAAAAAAATGAAAACTTCTAGTAAACAAAAATAAAAACATAATCAAATGGGACATTTGATTTTGTTTAAATGATATTTATAATCAAATGAATATACATTTAAATTATTGATTTGGTTAGTCAATATGATCAACAATAATCTAACTATTGGTCCAAATGGTAATCAAAATAAACAATATATTGATTCAATAGGTAAGTACATAGTTTTTTACTTTTTATAATGATGTGAAAATCTAAGTTGATTAAATTAAATAGATAGGATATTTAACCTAGGTAAACACCTACTTAGGCTAAGTAAAAAGGTACTTAATTAACCTACTTAACATATAAGTATGTAAGTAGGTTAAATACCTAACATACCCAATCTAAGTAATTTAACTTAAATACTTAGGCTCAATATATAAATTATTATAAGTAAGTATGTTAGGGAGGTGTATAACTTAAGTTCAATATTTAGGTTAAGTAGTTAAGTATGTTAGGCTACATGTAGGTATGTTAGGTAGGAATGTAATTTAAGCAAGATATCTAAGTTAAGTAGGCTTGGTAGGTGCTTTCCAAAATCATAATTTAAAAGTTAAATAACTAGGTGGGTACATAGGCTAAATGTCGCAATGTTAATCTTGGGCTCACAACCATGTTCAAGGCTTCGCAAAAAGGAATAAATAGAAAACAAGTTTAAAAAGAAAAAATAGGCCTAAAACATTGGGGGAACGAAAAAGAAACATTTTAAGGATTCTTGAAATGAATTTTTAGTTCATAAATAATTGAGAGGTTCAAAGTTTCCTAAATTTTTGAAATGAAGGTGCAAAGGTAAACTTTGTGCAAATCAAAAGTTGATAGAAATATGTAATATGGTCTTGGAAAGAATTTGTCAAGGGATACAATTTTGTAATTGGAAGCTCCTTGATCAAAACCCATATGAAAAAATTAAGAGTTTGCAAAATTGTAGGATTTATAATTTACAAATTTCAAGACTCCTACTTTGGAGTCCCAAGACAAAAAGTCATTCACGTGCAATCCCCATGGCGAGGTCCAAAGTATATTATAAGGAGGGAAATGTTGGCTTCTTCCCAAGTCTCAACCATGTGAATGTAATGAGTCCAAGGCAAGTCCAAGACTCAAAGTTGATTTTATTTCCATTAACCACATGCATGACAAAATTTCAATGATCAAAAGTTTGATCAAAATTGATGATCTTTCAAAAAATCCTTTTGCATGTTTAAAACATTCATAATTTGATTATGGAAATCTTTTGGGAAAATACTTTTTTTCAAATCAAATATGCACCATTTTTTCTTGGAACTAGAGAGGATCTTGATATTGATGATGAAAAGAACAACATGAATTGAAATTGGTAAAATTCACATTTTCACATTTCTAGTTCAAATGTGTCTTTGACCTAATAAATTATGAATTTCAAAAATGTGTCTTCAACAAAAAAAATATTTATTTTTTGGCAATAAGAAGCATGAATGCATAATACATGTGATATAGGAACAAATTGTCAGAAAAATATTAATACATTTAACACATAGTGTTAAACTAGGTATGAAAAATGAAAACAATGGGATTACAAACTAACAAATGGATGCCACATATTTGATTTAGTCCTTAGAAAGGACTTTAAACTTGTTGCCTTTTGTTCCTTTTTATTGTGTTTGGACACATGTATTAAACATTTTAAGATTTAGTTTTTAATAGGTTAGTAAGTGATCAATTAATTCTAGTGAATTCAATAAGGTCAATTTACGACTTTAAGACTTTTTTTCCTCTCCGGAACTACGCATTTTGTTTGCTTTGCAAGCAATAGGTGCAGCTCTCTTCTGAAGGCAGAGCCAAAAAAGATTTTATTGGCGCTTTCTTGCTTTGCACCTTTTTGGTTTGTAGAGAAAAGAAGCCCGCGACCTTCGAAAACAAAATCCTCGTAGGTAGGCCTCCAAAATGAGGGCAGAACATAGCTGATCTAACTATATAGTGGGCCAATTATTAGACTTTACCTAATATAGATTAAACTCTCTTTTTCTAAGGAGGGAGTGTAGGTAAAAAATCGACAGCCACACCTTAAGAAATAAGGGGGTACACTTAGAAAAGAACC